>SKCR01035491.1:0-81084 GCA_019454045.1 Zanthoxylum bungeanum
TCAAGGGAAATAAATGAGGGAAATATTTTCTTCATCAACCAAGCTTCATTCATGGCCGATAGCCTCACAAAAAATGGGTTTGAAAATTTGTTTCATAAATCCATGAAGAATTGAAGGAAAACTCAAGAAAAATTTTGGGATTTCAAGAGATTAAAAGGTAATCTACTTAACCCTAAGCTTAGAAATTTGATTTCTTATTCTTGATGATTTAGAAGGTTCTAGGGTTCCTTCAAATCTGTAAAATTAGGGCTTTTGGTTGTGGATGATGGATTTGAAGTTATATTGCATGTGTGAAGTAGATTTGGGTGAAATTAGTGTAATTTGTATCCAAATTTATCATTTGATGATGAGTTGATATTCTAGAGTGTTTGACCACTCTTATGACACCTATAATTGTTCTTGGGTTGTTCATATGTGGTGACTTTAGTTGGTGTCTTGATTAATTAGAATAATCTTGGAAATTTTGGATTAAAGCATGAAAATATGTAATTTTCGGTTATGGATCAGTTATGATTAAACTGGAAATTTTGTGATACATTTGATGTTATATGAATGTAATGGATGTGTTTTGGGAGTTGGAACAATTACCGGAAAGTATTTCGGAGTTGAAATAAGCGAAAACGACCAAAAACGGCGTTATCGGGTGATTTTTGAGTCAACCGGGTGATGGCTGCCCAAACAGTGAATCCATCACTGTTAGGGCAGCCCATGAACTGTCCTGACACTATTGGGGCTGACCTGAGCAGTCCCCATAAGTATCGGGTGGTCGGTTCGGTCAAAAACGCATTTTGCGTCATTTTACGGAAAAACAGTTTTCGTAAAAGTTTCGCGACGTTTCAACCTTATTTATGTTGATATTTGATATTGAATAAATAGTTTTAGGTGAAATATGAATAAATTATTCATATTAGATATTGAATAATTTATTCGGTAATTTTAAAAAGTTTTAAAATACGATTTCGCCCGAACCGCGCTTTCGCTGCACCCATCACCCGAAACCCCAACACCAGCAACTATCAGAGAAGAGATCGAGGCATCAGGGGACTGAGGGTCTAACAACTATCAGAGCATAGTTCGAGGCATCTCAAGCCGATCGAGGCATCGGGGGGATCGAGAGTCCAACAACCATCAGAGCAGAGATCAAGACATCTCACAACTGATCAAGGCATCAATAGACTAAGGGTCCAACAAGTATCAGATAGAGATAGAGACATCTCACAATCGATCGAGACATCGGGGGACCGATGGTCTAAATACTATGACAGTAGAGATCAAGGTATCTCACCATCGAAGGGTCCAAGGGCCTATATATCAATAAACAAACTACAATAAAGTTAGGTAAGTCTGGTAAGGCCTAATGAACCAGGTAAGTAAAAATGAATGCATGACTTTGATAGATTTGTCATTGTCACACACTGCACAAGCCTACCAAAGTGGGGATGACTGTAGACATTGTATTTTTACGCATAGCCAGATGATAAGTCTCTTACGGCGACACCGCCTGAAAATTAGGAAAATTACAATATGAGTGTCAAGAAAGAAAGAAACTCCAAGAAATATAATCAAAATCTAGCTGGACATCACCTATGTCTGGCCTACCTTCTCTCAAACCAGAATATACGGTCAGACTCACCTAAAAACCCTAAATCCGGCCGGACATGTCACAACTATCATTGAATGTTCAAGATTATCAGTTACCGAAGACATAAGTCTGATTATGGACAGCCGGACATGAAATTCAAATTTAACATCCGACCAAACATGTATTAAAATGGTCAACGTACGTATAAATTACCAAGAAATGAAGTCACAGACTGATAAATGATCGACCGTGTGGGGGTTTTAGAACGGTATTACCGGGTAACGCAACATAACACGAAAAATTAAAATTTTTCCATTTCAATAATTTTCTTTGGTAATTAAAATAAACCAATTTATTCTAATTACTCAATACTCAAACATTCATTCTTACCCAAATTCAGAATTTTCCCTTAATTACCGTGAAACCCCCAAAGGTTTGTATTTTGATCATTTTAGTTCTAATTTGTCAAATACAAATTTAAGTAATTTCAAATCACTACCAAAATGATTAATACATATCATATACATCAAAATATAACTCATAATAAAAATTCCATAATTTCTTCAAATTGCCGAGAAGCCCTCCAATTTTCAACTTTATGCATTTTGGTCCAATTTTGTCAAAACAAGCTTAGATCATTTTCAATCAATTTCAAAATGATTTGTATATCTTATATACATCAAAATACAACACATATATGAAAAGCCTCAATTTTGGTTTAGTTTAAAACATTAATTTTTTCAATTAATCATATTAACCAAAATTAACCAAATCCAACACTTTAATCTAATCTCTACAACACCAGACAAGTCTCACCACTTTGAAACAACTCAATAACAATTCTAGGTCATCAATGAGTGACCTAAAAACTCTAGAATGACAACAAGATCATCAAATGATCAAAAGTGTGCTTATACACCATTTACAAACATACTTATTAACTTACATGCATACATCTTTCGTTCATGCTTCCAACCACCATATTACAAAACTAAAAGAGTAGAGAAACAATCAAGCATCACTTGTTGTAGCTAAGAACACTAGAAACGTTTTTCTAGTTGGAAAAAAGTTGAAAAAACTTACAAATCCTTAAGCTTCTTCAATTTCTTACTTTGTTCTTCACTTTTTCTCTCAACCTTTCTTCTGTAATATTTGGATGCTTAACAATTTTTGTGAAGCAAATGAAAAAAAACAAACCCTTATATACAATTAGGGTTGGCCGAGTATGCAAAGAAAAAAAAAGATTTTTTCAATTTTCTAAACAAAATTAAAGAAATCAAATACCATTTTAACAATTTTATCATAAATGCAAAAGTCAAACATTTACACTTACGATATTTCATAACCAAAATATCAACTTAGATATCATATATTTTTAATTAATTAATTATTTAACAATTAAATAATTAAATAATTATTTAAATACAAATATTCAAATATATGTATTATATTTATTTTAAATAATCTAAATACATATAATGATATATGTCAAATATCATAATTTGACAATTAATTAATGTGTATTATAAAAATCATATATTAAATACAAATACACATTAATTATGAAATGACCAAAAGGTCCATATGCATGTATCTTTTGTTTAACCGTTAAACGATTTATAAATAATCAATATTATTCATAAAAATTGTCCTAATGCTCTACGGGTATATTTCATTAGTGAGACTCCCTAGGTTCAGGCATATCCGTCACGAAATCTAATTTCGAGTTCATAATCTACCCACCCGTAAATTATGACGAACATGGATAAACTCATTGAACCATACAGTTCGAGGTCATTACAAACGTATAATCCATCCGACACAAGTATCCAGATTATTCCAGAGATATAGAAATGAACGTCAAATCTCTATAGGTATAATCCATTCGATGTTTCTATTAGCAATCTCTTAATAATATTTAGAACTCATTTCTACAGTGTACCACGAGCCCATGGATTTAACAGATTGCTAATCTCATATTGAATATCTATGCTCTGTACACATAGCTAACAGATTCTATCTTGACACATACATGATATCTTGAGGATCTGTCCATACCCAACGAACATGTGGAGGTCTGACCTAAATAGGTCGGTGACGTGATTGTCATCAAAGTGTGGAGGATATCTCATATATCCACAGTGGTATCTCAAGACAAAGAATCATTATGCTACTCAAACCGAGAAGATTCTTATTGACGTTGGTGTACTATCCATTAAGAATCTTCGATGAGTTGTTTAGTATTTATATGATATAAACACCTGCATGTCTATACGAGTCTCCAAGACTCATGGTTCATTGAGAATGTACCATTGAAATCCAAGATTTTACTATACGACATGTACCGGTCTCAACGGGTTTACTTATTGACCAAGTAATGTAAACCTTGACCAGTAACTGTTAAATAAATGGTATTGTTATGATACAACCCAATGTCAGTTGCGACACTTTTCCAACTGTATCATAACTAATCATTCTAAGGTCAATAACGTCTTTACCATATATAAAGAGATATTATATTATAGAAACTACTTATTTTTTTCATAATAAAAAGTTGACATAAGTATTTACAGGGAATTATAAAAACAATTGGCACTCTGAGCACCAATCACAATAGGCCGGACTTACATTTCAAATTATATGTTCGGCCAGACATTGATCGAACGTTACAGACTACAATAACGCAGTAACGTCAGACGGAGAGGAGGCCAATGGGGGATTATGTTCCCCTTCCATTCTCCATCCTCCCCTCACACTATAAAAAGAGGGTTTCCCCTCTCAAATTCATCCAGAATCAACCCTAACGAAGCCATGTTGAAATTCTAAGCCCTTGAAATCTAAGAAAGATAAAGTGGGAATTCGGAGTCCCTTACTTTCTGGTTCTAATCCAGCACTAACCTAGTATTTAGGAAGTGCTTTAGAGCCACCATATACATAAAGGTACGGCCTGAGAGTACTTTTCTTTAGATTTTATTTTCTTACATAGTATATCCGGTCGGAACTACCACCGTCCGGTCGGACATGCACATTTAGTTAGATCATCTATAGCCAGCTTCTCCGAAGCCAGGCCAGAAGTTATACACTTGACATCCTATTTATTTGCACGCATTGGCACCTTTTTATTATTGTTTTTGTTATGTTAACTGCTTGTTTTTATCATCTTATTATCGCTTAGCTATTTTATTTCTCTCTTATTCTTGTCTTACGCACGTTAATATTCTTATTATTATTTTTTTTCCATGATTGATTAGTTCATTACAGATTAGTATGTGTGCTTGTATGTTCTGACTTATGAGGAATATCTAGCCTGACTTGTTACAGGTCCCACAAGACATTTATTTATATATCTGGTCGTATGATCCCCTTTTGTATATAAGATGGAAATCCGGGCGTAAGTTCTATAACTGATTTCGAATGGACGGTAATATAGTTTGTACTGAAAAATACAACTCCACGTACCATTGAGAGGGTGACTATAATATATACCTTATGTAAAAACTTTTGTTGCCCTATGTTTTGCTATGCGCATTTTGTTTCATTACTATTATATCATTTCTAAAATGCATGTTTACTGTCCTCTACCTACTGTTATTACTATATTAGATATTACTGTAATTATTTGGCTATTTGTTGTTCCATTGTTATCATGGGCACGTGTTCATATGTTTCTAGATTACGCAACATGTCCAGGCTGACTTTATTCAAATCCGTTCGGACTTTGACATTAACATCCGGCCTATTACGGATACGTCCGACCAGGCCTCCTGAGGCCAGGCTTATGAGAACATGTTCTGATTTATTTAGGGTTATTTTGCTGCCACTGTGATGACTTCTGAAAACTTATTTGTTTTATTTATTGTTCATGATTATGCATTGTATGCTTTGTGTGTGACTGTATTATAAGATGTGGAGATATCTCTTTCCGAACCTAAATATTATACTAGCATCAGTAAATGACCATTTCGAACACAAACGGATTTAAGGTCTGGTCTTGCGATGGGTGTAGTGCGGCCTTAAATCATTCATGATTTCTCATACCGGGCAGCGACTCCTTTATTCTCCGATTAGTTCCCATGTGGGACTATCCGTACTCTTTACAGGTTGCGAGCCCAACAGTATTGTGGTCACCGACCTCATAGATATAGTGGTAAACCCCACTTTACCCCTACATAAGATCGTCCACACAATGTAAGTCTTTTAAAATTATTTTAAATTAATAAATGTGTCTTTTAACCAATTTCATTTATATTTTTTTATTGATATAGAACAAAACCTTAGTGCAAGTATGGATTTAGGTAGGTTAGAAATACTTTTATAATTAATTTAATATAACTAATGATTCTTAGACTTCCACTAACAAATATTAAGTGATACATTAAAAGTTAGAATGTAAAAAATTGATCATCAATAATAAATCATTTCCTTAATCATCAAATAATTATTTTTTTCATATTTTCATGTATAGAAGTTTTTCTGAATTAATCAGATATCACATAATGCTTTTAAAATTATCTGATGTGTTTAAATGAGTGTGTTGGTGAAATATTCAACTACAATATTATGATTAGTCGGCATTAGATAATAAAAATATAGAAATAATTTAATTTTTACTCATGTATCATCATCAATAATAAATCATTTGTGTTACACATGCAAAATTAAATATTAATAACTAATGAAAATCAATTAATGGAAGTGAAAGAACTCATATGCTTAGGCGGACATTCTCAAATATAATGGATAGGGGTGTTCGCGGTGCGGTTCGGGTCGGTTTTTTCGTTTTTTCCTTCAAACCGCGCGGGTTGGCGGTTTGGGAAATTAGAAACCGAAACCGCAAATTTGATAAGGAAAACCGCGGCGGTTTGAGTTGGCGGTTTAGCGGTTTGGGCGGTTCGGGTCAGCGGTTTGAAGGAAGAAGCTGTTCATCAAGCTAAGAGACTTCATTCGATGTAGCCTGTAAATTCCTAAAATCATTCCTGTATCTTTATTGGCAAGATGGAAAGTTGATCTTTCCATGAACCATATTACTGGCCAAATTCCAATACAAAGTGCCAAAAATCTTGGAATCATTGATATGTCGCACAACAATTTGAGTGGGGAAATTAATGTATCTTTATTGGCAAAACTTCATTCGATGGAGAGATTTAACCTCTTGTACAACAACTTTACCCTTTGTAATACTGTCAAATGCAAATTCTTCAGTAACAAATTTTCAGTGTGTAAATTTCTGTTAGGCCTTTAATATTCTAATTTGCGGTTTGGGCGGTTTGGTGCGGTTCGGTGTGGGTCAAAACCGCGAGCCGACCCGAAATTTGCGGTTCGATTTAGTGCGGTTTGAAATCATTTTTAAATTTTTTCAAACCGCGCGGTTCGGTTCGGTGCGGTTTGCGGTTTGACCCGAAACCGTGTTCACCCCTAATAATGGAGATGAAATAGAAAGTTTGAAATAAGAGTAGATTTTTTAATTTTTATATATTAATTAATATAGATATCGATATAGATATAAAGATAGATTAATTGTCGATTAAGATGGAGATTAATTAATTCAATTGTTATTATTCAATCATTATTTTTCAAAATGTGTTATTTGTGTTATTTCCATTTTATTATATATTCCAATCATGTGTATAACTTGAGCCTTTTGGGCCATTAAGAACAAAACAAGAGTAAGTTCCATTAGTTGATGAATAAACACGTATAATAGGAAAATGTTTTTCAATCACGACTCAGTTTAGAAATTCGCCATTTGAGCTCGAATACACTCGTAACAATTCTTTAATTGTTTGATCAAAAGTTAATTATTAAAAACTTATAGTAAAAAAATTAGATCAAAAGTTTATTATTAAAAACTTGATGAATGGCTTTTAAATATAAATTTTTTTGTCGGCAATTCGAGTTCGAATCCCGAAAAAATATGAGGTTAAAAAATAATTTAAACCTTGCCCATCTTTTTTTAAGATCAAACTCAAAACAAGCTCTTTGGTTTAGGTTAGTGATATTGTGCGTTTCCATCTTAAAATTAGGATTTTGAAAATTGGATGGGATCGACCGATCGAATCGAGAGTCTATCGTGAGTCCGGTTTGATTGAATCTTTAAAATTTGACTAAAAAAATTAATTAAAATAAGTGAATCGGTCCCGTCAATTTTTTTATCCTAAAAAAAAAATTAACCTAAAAAATTAATATTTTTATAATTTTTATTTAATTTAAATTATTTATGACGTCAGTTAGTTCTGCCACAAAAAAAAAAAAAACCATTAATTAATTTCTTAGAAACTAAGTTGGTATGTTTTTATAAACTTTATTCACTATATGGTTAGAGTGAGAGTAAATAGTGTTGTCATAATTTAGTGAGGTAAATGAATACTTAAGATGATATGGATAGAAACCATAAAAAGATATATAGATTTTATTAAGTTTAATGAAACAATAATAATATCAAAAAATTTATATAACGAAGAAAAAAATTTATTTATTTTGGTTTGGTTTGGTTTGATTTGGTTATGTTAATAGAGAATGATCAACATATATATAAAATTAAGACATTTTTTTTTTTTTTGAAAAGAAAATCAAGACATTTATAGCAGCCAAAACACACAAATTAATTGATGAATTTGTGTAGTCATGGTCGCCAATAATTTTGCTACATACATATCCCTTAATTTAATAAATAATGTTCCTCATGTTCTAGTGCTGGTACATATATATTATATGTCAATTAATGATGAGAATATTATATATTGTCGCTTTCGAGCTTTTAAATTGGCAGTGCTGTTCCTCTTTGGCTACTTTGGTGATCATACAAGCTTTAAGGAAATAGCCTTTTTAAAATCTTGTCACTTTTTTAATCTTTGGCTACTTCTCCCCCCATTGAATTTATGAACCTTGTGGTACTAACTTTGGATGCACATGAGCTTTCCAAGAAGTTTCCATTACTTGGTATGTTTTAAGTAAAACTTCTGGTAGAAGAAAAGAAAAAAAAAAAAAAAAAAAAAAAAAAAAAAAGGGTGACCTATTTGGTATGTTTTTTCCTGGCCAAAATTGTATTTTTAATACCAAAAATTCTTTTTAAGATTTTTTCTTTATCTTGTTTGGTGATAATTTGATTAGAATTTTTGAAGATTAAAAAACTAATTTACCTTTATTGAGAGAAGTTCAAATCCTGAACTTTTAAAATCATAGACTTGATGAAACAAAAAATGGAAGGAAATATAAAAGTTTTGGAAAATAAAACCGACGTAATCAGTTAATACCACATACATCTCTTTGATAAATTCGAATCGATATATTATAAATCGAAAATAGATACTTATAACTCAAATTGTGTACTTTAAATATGTGAATGTCATATGTGCTACATTAAGATTGCAGAGCTTTACTTCTAGAAGAGCCTCAAAGAAATATGTGCCATCTCATGTCATGGCCGAGCCATCCTCCTCGTTTTGCAAATAAACTGCTGTGTTGTCACTTTGTTGTTTTGTTGCTTTGAATATAAATTTTGACATTTAATTCTATTGTAACTGAAAGTTTTAATTAATATTTAATGGCTTTACTTTATTTTATATTTTTACAGGGAAATAGACATATATACTCCTAAACTTATATGTAATGGACAAACACATTTCCGCCCTCAAATGTAGTCCACTGATATATATGTTCATAAAATTTTGTATAAATGATAGATATACCATTAAATTTCATAAAAATGACAATTATTTAGAATCGAGATAATGTGTAATAATTATAAATATTTTAATTTGACAACATAATTTATACTGTTAGTTTTTTAGCGATTGAACGATATTTTGGGGTGTAATTATCATTTTTAAGAAATTTTAGAGGTATATATATCTTTTTATCAAATTTAGGAGTATATATGTCCATTTTCGAAAACAAGAGAGTGTATTTGTTCTTTTCACTTTGGGGGTGTATATATCATTTTCCTTTTTTATATAATAATTTGTATTTGATATTATTATTGATTTCAATATACAACACTTGTTTTACTATGGTATCTGATGATCATGTATTTCAATATCAATATAGAATTTAGATCCAAAACTAAGCTTATTTGTGCTAAGTTTTTCATATTTTTTATTATATATGTTTTAATAGCAATGTATGGTTATTATTCAGATACATTTAATTTATTTCTAATAAATGTCAATCATATTTTATAATAAATTTAATATAAAATTTAGCTCAACACCGAATCAATTTCTATCCATGTATAGATATATGTGTATATAACATGCCTCCATCATATGCAATTTTTTTTTTTAATAATATTTCATTGTTTCCCAGCAAAATGTTTAATTATATTTGTTGTTTTTTCAAGAAAAGGGTAGATGATGCTGTGGATTTCAGTTTTCATTATACTTGAGAAATATTACTTGCCGACATTTTTTACTTCCCAAAAGTTTGTTTATAAGCAATGAAAAAATCAATTAGGATGCAAGTACAAGGCTATGTTTGGTATTGATGTCTAGCAGTTGTAGTTTAATTTGAAAAAAAAAAAGGCATTAGTTGAAAAATGCTTTGTAAATATTTAGAGAACCACTATAGAGAAATTAAATAAATTTGATTCTTATTGATACATAAACAGAAAGACTCAAATATTCAGAACATTTTTTTTTAAATTGTTAGAAACCCACCGTCAAACCACCCCTTCCAGGTTTAAGCGCAGCAAGTAAAACCTCCGATTGTCCCAAACTTTTACAAGAAACACACTCTCTGGATTCGAACGCAAGACCTGACGGTCAGACCCTAAACCCTACACCACCAAGTCACGTCCCTTGGAGACCAAATATTCAAAACATAACAAAGAAAATGGAACAATAAACCTATTATATCTTTGCATTGATTCTTCTCAGATTGAAATTTAGGTGATTTACCAATTACCACACAATTTCTCATTGATGAAAAAAACCCTTATTAAGAGTCACTCAAATGTCCCAATGGTTTGGTGGTGTAGGGTTTAGGATCTCACCTTAAATCCGGAAGTGATAGTTTGGCGGTGGGGTTTCCCATGATTTTTTTTAAAAAAAAAAAAAAAAGAGTCACCCAAACTTATATTCTTAGTTTAAGAATTATTCTAATCGATGTTAACCAAGCCTATATTTTTAGCCTATGAACTATTATAGATAATGACTCTCATCATGTGCACGAAGTTAACTGATTTTACTACATCGTTGTTTAAAGAAGTTAACTATAATATGAATTACCCAAATTTAGATTCTTTATCTCAGGAATTATTCTCAAACGCGATGTGAGATAATCTCCTTTAAGTGATATTTTAAACCCACATAATATGGCTAAGTGATCACTAGTGATGCACATAACTCATACTCACAATTTATCTCAAGAGTTTAATATTCTTCCTAACAAACATCACTATTTAATAAAATTATCAACTTTAAAAATTATAGTTACCCAAATACTATCAACTTCCGTTTCACATTTTACTGCTTTTCACATCACCGACCACATTATTATAATACCAAACTAACCCTAATTTTATTTTTTTTTATTTTTTTTTTATTTTATTTTTGTTATACACATCATCTTATATATCATGTAATCAATAATTTATGACCCAGACATCCAAAAGTTGGATTGCAAAATACTCAACTAGCTTCTTTTTTTTTTTTTTTTTTTTTTTGTGTAGGCTTGTAGCATGAAATTTAGGAGAAACAGCTATGTATGAAGAGTAGAAAGATGCCAAAAACATTTCATTGTAGCCATTAAAATCTAAACAATGCTTATCCAATCTAAATATTTGACGGAGACACGTATATATACGTCAATAAGGGCAATCGTCTCTATTGAATCTAAAATTTTATTAAAATATATCTTATAAATTAATGAAAATTTTGATTTTTTTTTTATTATATAATTTTGTTTTGTCTCCCCTAAAATAAAAAATTTTAGTCCCACTTAGATTAATTTTCTGACTCCACCTTTAATCCAAATATATAGTCTCCCCCAAAACAAAAAATCTCAACACAAATGAAATGTCATCCACTCAAATAATTACAGCATCCTATCAAAATTAAAATTAATAAAAATTTAACATGACAGTGAGATGAATATGAGTAACTGTTAAGCTGTCATTGTTTTAAGGAATGACAACTATGCATTGATGCTTGCTATACCTTCTCCTTTCAGCAAAAAAAAATTGTATAATTGGCAAGGAATAAAAACTGTCAAAATTAATATAAATAAAACAGTCTCTATCAAAACTTTGAAATTTCACAAGAAAAAAATTACATAACTCACTTTCTTAATATCATCTCCTTGACTAATTTAATACTCTTATCACTTTTATTATTATATCTTCGTACTTTTTTGACAATTTCTTGTAGATAGGGATTATGATATAATTAGGGTTGGTAAAAAAAATTTCAATTTGGATCAGGATCTGGGATTCCATATTATTCAATATGAGATTCGGAATCCTATACTGTTAGGTGCTGGATTTGTAATAATTTTTCTTCTCAAATCTTAATTTTTTCCTAAGAAATTCAAAATCTATTACCAAAACGATACTAAGATTGACAAATTTCGGTCCGTCTCAATTGATTTTCATCTCTAGATACAGTCAAGAACTTAGAGAGACTTGGAATATGAATAATTAATTAGACATAATTAAACACAATTAAGGGTCAAAATAAAGCAGTCATGGCGGGGAGAAAATCTACAATACAATGGAGGTATCACGTCATCCGTGCAACAATCCAATCAATAATTGCCACGCGTGCTAAAATATTAAAAAACTACTAAAAAGATGGATTTTAAATCTTACATGTCAGTTACTAATTTGTTGGTGATACCACGTTACCCATATTTCCGTTGCACCAAAGAATTACTCAACGGCGGTCGGCGGGTGTTGGTAACAAGTATATCAATTAGTGGGCTCTTAAAATTTCAATATGTTATAATTTTATTACACCAATTAAGTAGTTGGATTAGGTCTAAGATTGTGATTTAATTGAACAAAACTTCTGATGAAATGACAAAACAAGCCTTAGATGCCCTGAGGTGACTGCAAGAACCAGCAGCTTTCTTCTCCATGTAGTAACCAAACAAGCCTTAGATCCCTTTTTTTGCCCTTAGCATGTCAGTCACCATATGGCCTCTCAAACATTAACAAACAGTACTCTTTTTAAGCATAATTTCGGCCAACAGCTTCATCAAAAGCTATAGCCAATCAGCAGTCAAATGTTGCTATCTTTTTACTTCGTTAATTTTATTCTAATTATAGTGCATTACCGTCACAATATTTGTTACTGTGGGTAAGAGAACTTGCGAGGCTTTTTTAGTCTTGTATTCTCCTAACTACATAAACAGGTTTTGGATGAAAGACGCTTTTGTAAAGTTAAAAATAATTCCGTAACAATGCAGGATATGCTTGTGTGAAAGTCTAAGTAGTTTAATCCGATGGCTAGTGTAGTGATTCGATTTAGCTAAAAATCGCTGATTAAAAATCACCGATCAATCGATGATTTTCGATTTTTTAAAATCGTCTGATTTGTAAAAAAAAAAAAAAAGCAAAAACAAAAGAACTCATTTTCTTCTTCTTTAAAGACTAATTCGCCATCTCTCAATTTTATGACTGTTTAATATATTTTTAATGATAAATAAATGAATTTTAGTGATTTTAAAGGATATTGAGAAATGAGTTTTAATTTTTTATCTCCAATTATACGAAATGTCAACTTTAATCTTATCGATTAATTTGTTATTAATATTCGAATAAGTCATATTAGTCGCAAAATGCTCAAATCGTTCTTAGAGTGATTTATTATCAATTTCCAATTAAACTATTAACGTAAAACCCAAAGAGTATAATATTTACTTGGTTATAAAGTTTACAATTTACAATATATGCCGCACCCCTCTGCTAAGGCGGGCGAAGTGCCCGCACATGATCTCCGGATTTTGTTTATTATAGCTCATAAATAACTAATAGATAAGTGTCTCAAAATTTTTATATTATAATATTATATTACAATTAAGGATTCTCAAATATAAAAATAACTTTAGAACCCGAGAATCTTAAGACCGGGTCGGAGGATCTCAGGCCGGACCTGATTATATGTATGGTTTGATTTGTAAGTGTTAATGTAGTAAAAATTGTAGTTAATTGGGAGTATAATTGTGACGGGTTTTAGGGTTAAACTGAGTGGCCCAGTGAGAGAGAAAGAAGGTGAATTTGTCTGGAAGTGAGAAAGAGCATCCGAAAATGAGAGAGAGAGAATGTGTGTGTGTGTAGCTCTTCTGTTCATTGCTGCCCTTACGCACCATCCTATGTCGTTTTGTGGCTGCGGATTGGGTCCACCGACCCCTTCTCTCTCTTTCATTTCATTTATTTTTGCAATTTCTATCTGAAATTATTGAGCAAAATCAGGAAAAATAAATTTATTAATCAAATAAGAATTTAGATTTAGTTTTGAGTGAGTGAGATTGAGTTGTGTTAAATTTTTTATAATTTTTTATGACTTGCGTTGTAATAATAATGTGTAATTAATATTTAGTTATATTTAAACAGAACCGATTTTGAAAAATGAGTAGCCCAGACTCTAACTTTGAGCCTCCACTTACGGGAAAATTTTAGGATCCTCAAATCATTTCATATACTGTTATTAATGAATAACTTTAACCTAATTTAGGACCTCATTTTAGAATTTTCTTAGGGCCACCCAAACCTTACGACTCTGTATCTAAATAATTATCTAATAATTACCAATTATAATTTATAAAATAATTATGTGCTCCTTAAATTAAATGAGAAGATAAAAAATAATATTTTAAAAATAATAATATGTATATGTGTTAGTGTATCTGCATGACACCAAATCAGTGAAGGAACCATCAGTTGTTCAAAATTTGGCATTTAAACGTCCATGGGTTAAGTTGATTGATTCCCTTTTTCTTTCTCTGCATCTACTCCTCTTGATTTATTTATTTATTTTTTGCCCTTTATAAAGTTCTTATTATTCAATACTCAAAATCCTCAGATTCTTCAGATAAGATTTCTTCAGAGAAACTCATCTTTAATTTTAATGGGGGGTTTGGTATTTTGTTGTGGTCTCTTCTGCTTCTTCTTCTGGATTTCAGATATTTCTTTGTAAGCAATTGATTACAAGCAGTAATTAACTTGAAGAAGCAGCAGCTAGAAGCCATAGCCAGAGCTTAGAGGTTTCGTATGAATATGTCTGCGTCTTCATCAATTCCTTTATTTGAAATTATAGCAGGAGGTCAAAATCAGATGAAGCAACAACATTCCTCAACAACACCAACTCCATCTTCAGCACCTCAGAAGAAAAAGAGAAACCAACCTGGAACACCAAGCAAGTTTATACCCATCAATTTTTTTTTGTTTGATTTTATTTAATAATTAAGATCTACATCTAATTAAATAAACATAACTGATGTAGACCAAGTGATGACCTTAAACTTTTATGCGCAAAAAAAAGAAAAAAAAGAGTTGTGAGATTATTGTGTTTCCAGATTGTGCTTCCTACTCATGCCAAGCTATAATTAATATGCAGATCCAGATGCGGAGGTGATAGCTCTATCTCCCAAGACATTAATGGCAACAAACAGGTTCCTTTGTGAAGTATGCAATAGAGGGTTCCAAAGAGAGCAAAACCTACAGCTACATAGAAGAGGACACAATTTGCCTTGGAAGCTTAAACAGAAGACTACAAAAGAAGTGAAGAGGAAGGTCTATCTTTGCCCTGAGCCCACATGTGTCCACCATGACCCTGCTAGAGCTCTTGGTGACCTTACTGGCATCAAAAAACACTATTACAGAAAACATGGTGAGAAAAAATGGAAGTGTGAGAAGTGCTCTAAACGTTATGCTGTTCAATCTGATTGGAAAGCTCATTCCAAAACCTGTGGTACTAGAGAATATAGATGCGATTGTGGCACACTTTTCTCCAGGTAATTCTTTTATCCAAATTCTTCAACACATACCCTTTTTTGTTTTTGGGAAAAGGAAGGGCACCTCTCAAGCTTTACTGAATAACTTCACTTATGGCGAAGGAAAATCTTGGTAATTACATCTTATCTGTTTGTAATAGAATCAATATATATCATCTCAAACTTCATTTGACCACTCGAACCCATCCTTGCCAAGAAATTTGTTGAGGCATTGCTCTCTCTTCAGCACATTTTTATCATCTTCTTCTTTAAAAAGTTTTTTAGGCCTTAGAATTGTCAGTTTTGATGCTTATTTGTCTTCTATGGACAGCTCTCCTCTTCAACTAATGCTTCCACGTGAATAATTAAGCTGTGGAAACTGCCATGTTGAAGAAGTTTGTTTTCATTTTCGTTTTATTGTCTCCTTGGAAACAGCGCCATGTTAGCGTTTGTTTACTTTTTTCCCATTCACGTGTTGAGAAAACCTTGTTCTCTTATGAGTTGGCTATATGTGTTCATCATTAGCCCCTTTTCATGATAATGTTAGCACTTTTTCTTCTTCTTCTCTCTTGGGGTTTCCTGTTTTGACTTTGTAAATTTTACAGTCTACGTACATTTGCCGATTTATATCCCTTCAATACGTTTTTGGGAGATTTAATTCAGTTTTAACCCTCGATTACTACTAAATGAAAACAAATTATCTATTGTTAAGTAGATTTTGGGTCGAGTTAGGTTCATGGATTTGAATATGATATTAGAGTCACAGTCATGCATGAGTGGATTCACACTACCTATCCATGTTATAAGACTGAACAGAAGGTTGGTCTGAACGTGAGAGTATTGAGAAAAATATCTTATATATGTTGAAATAAATGATTGAACTTAATATAAACATTGAAAAATCATTTACACTAAAATTAGTTTTTGAATTGAGTTAGACTCGAATTCAATCCAAATTCTTTTATTATCTCTACTTGATCACACTTAAAACATCACATGAATGTCTAAAACGATCCACCGAAATAAATATAAAGATAAAAAAACATAAAATTAGGTTCTTGATTGATTGATTGAATAAATTCTCTTGTTGCATTTATTGAACACCCAGTTCTACAAATAGAAGTTCATTTTGACAGCTTAATAATTTCCAAGTTTTAGTGAATTCATTCACCTACCTTAATTTAATTTCTTTCTCTTGAGGAATTTTAGTTACTTTAGACTCTTTTAATTCATATTCTTCTACCTATTTCTACTAGGTTTCCAAAATTATTTTAGGTTTTCATTAGATTTAGGACAAAATTGGAAGCAATTTTTTGTACTGAGACATAGCATCTTAAACAAGGTGATGTACGATGAGTCACATGCGGGGCTTAAAATTTTGTCATCATTTCATTTGGGAAGTTCTTATGTGGGCCTTATTTTGTTACTTGTTTTATGGTTCACAAAAATGTGCCATTGGTATAACGTCATTTTTTTTTACAGTGTGATTCAGTTTTCCTTTCCGCATATAATCATCAAAAAAATCTATAATTTTATGTGGTATATAGTAGCTAAAGGACATAGCATGATGTTCTCAGTTTGTTGCTTTATCAATTCTGTAATTTTACTCGGTTAATAAGTGAGAGCTCATTTAGTTATGACACCGTATTGTATAAAATAGGTTTTGAATTCAATTTCTCATATAACGTGAGCGAATAAATAACTCATGTAACTATTAGTATATGAGATTTGTTTTCAATATGGTTCTATCAGCATTCGAATCTTATTTTTACTCTTTAAGCGAAAGTTAATCTTTATATATGTGATAGGAGCGTTGATATTCTCTTCTTCTAAGCTAGTGTTCTTTTACTATCTATTGGATGAGAATCTAATAGCTTCTTAATTTGGTAATATAATTGCTGCAGGCGCGACAGTTTCATCACTCATAGGGCTTTCTGTGATGCATTGGCTCAAGAAAGTGCAAGACACCCACCTAGTAATTTGAGTGCCATTGGTAGCCATTTATATGGAAGTAGCAACATGGGCTTAGGCTTATCTCAAGTGGGTCATCATCTTTCCTCATCATTAATCAAAGACCAAACCAATCAATCCGGTGACATTTTACGCCTTGGCGGTGGTTCTTCGACGATGCCGTTTCGTCCACCTCAGACATTGTCATCATCATCAACTCATTTCTTCATGCAAGATGATCAATCAAACCAAAATTACCATGGACTCATGCAATTTCCTGATCATCACTTCAACAACAATGACCAAAATGGCACTAGTACTATTGCTGCTGAAGTCATTGAAGGATCAAATTCAAATCATCTCTTCACAAACAATTTACTTAGTGGAGTCCCCTCTTTATTTTCATCAGTTGATCAAAATGAAAGCATAAGCATGGTGATGCCCCAAATGTCAGCCACAGCATTGCTTCAAAAGGCTGCTCAAATGGGTTCAACAACTTCAAGCAATAACAACCTCCTTGACCTAATGAATAATAATAACCCATTTGCAGCAGCAGCAGCTGCTGCTGCATATAGTGTGCAAGAACATCACCATCCTTATGCAGGTTCCAGTGCAAATAGAACAAATGATGAAGCTTCAAAGTTGCACCAAAATTTGAATGTGAGCATGGGAGGATCAGATGGAATGACTAGAGATTTTCTCGGGGTTGGACAAATTGTGAGAAGCTTGAGTGGTGGGTTTTCACAAAGAGAAAAACAGCAGCAGCATCAGCATCATGGGGGCATCCATGTAACTCCTTGGATTCTGCTGCGCCCACAAGCAGATCTTTTGGAGGAGGAGGAGGGAACTTTCAATGAACAAAAGCCTGAGCTTATAAGGAAAATCAGTACACAGGTACGATGAATAAATTATAAACGACTAATATGAAAACAAAACAGGAATAAATATAGACAAAAATACAGTGAAAACTACATCGTTTTAATTATGTTTATGTCTTTTTTACTGTATTTTTATCCTCCTCTCGTTTTATCTCCATGACATTTTTCTTAAATCATTAACTATGATTAAAAGTAATGTTTTCGATTTTTTGGAAAATGTATATTAGGGTTTTTACAGTTCAAATTTTTTTTTTTTTTTTTTTTTTTTTGAATTTTAATCTGTCTGACACAAAGTCTTGTTGCATGGGGGCAGTATGAGTTGGATGGAGCACGCACATATGTGTTTTGTTTCTTTTTTGTCTTTTTGTTTTTTATATCTTTTAATTTATTGTTTTTCATTTTTCTTTTATCTTATATTGTACTGACAGAGTCACGAGAGCTTAACTTAGGAATAGGAATGCTAAAACAAATATATTCTCTTTTGTATCCCTAACTTAGCTTCTTTATAGGTTAAATTCTAGTTATTTAATGGCATATTACTCGTAATTGATCAAGAATAAATAGGCCATTGACAATTAAGCTTTGTACGTGATTTGATGAATGTATTACTCATGCAAGATTCTTAAACTCACGTGCTTCCCTTACACACCACACATATACGAGAAAATGAAGTTCAAATGTTTTTTTTTTTAATAAATCATAATTACCAAATAGTGTTAGTTTTTATTTCACAGCAACTGTGCTGGGGCAAATTACCAAATTAAGACTTAATACTACATGTTAGAGATAGTAATCAATTGGGACGGATCGGGATGAGTCAAGATTTTCTATTATTTTTTTCCACTCCTCCTCTTTGCTGCATACAAATACACTTGAATAATTGTCTATTAGTCATATGATCAATAAGATTTATTTCAATATAGCTCTTTCTTTTTTGTTTATGTTGCAGCAAATAAATATGCTTGACTTTGAAGAAAGTTTGATCTTGTTAAACAAAATTCTCTCAATTATTAACCTTGGGTACTTTGAAGGTTACAACTTCTCTTTGATCTGGACACCTGATGCTTCAGCTGGAGCCTTAAGTTTCTTCAAGTGTAAGCAGGAGTTTGAAGAATCCTGAGAACCTTCACATATTTTGTGGATGGTGACTGTGACTAAGATATTGTAGAAATTAAGTTCATTGATCTGTTGCTTTTTGTTATTGTTAATAATTTCTTGCACTAATAGTTACTAGTTTGTCTAGACTAAAAGGTGGGAGCTTTAAGCCTTTAACCTTCCTCCTCAATCTATATAATTGTCTCGTAATATGGTCAGAGTTATTATGGTATTTTTGTAGGGAAAAAAAAATTAAAATGTTAATTAACTTTTATAAAAATATAGTGATTATTCTTAATTAGGGTTCTTAGAAAATCTCAAATCCTGATATAGATTCGTTTAACAATCGAATTATTATTGCGATAATTTTTCAAACTTAATTGAAAAAATAACAAAAAATAACAAATGAAAAGTAATAAATGAATCCAAAATTAATTGACAATCTCAAATTCATATTTAATTTATTTAATAATTGAATCAAATCGAATCAATTAATTTATTAAAAGAATCAAATTTTTTTCAAATCAATATTATATTTATTGTGAATCAAATCAAAAAGATAAATGAATTGTGACACACTGCAATTTATGTCTGGACTCTCGAAGTGACCGCTTACCATTTTGAGGCAATATTACATACATAAATAGGCACTTGGTTGGTCCCAAAAGACGCATTCCAAACATTTGAGTTTGGTATCTTATTTCTAAGTCTAACACTTTTATAAGAGGCTGAGATAATAATGATTTATTCATATATCCATATTGGGGTTCAATAATCCCCGATATGGAT
The DNA here is from genome assembly GCA_019454045.1 of Zanthoxylum bungeanum. Taxonomy (NCBI): domain Eukaryota; kingdom Viridiplantae; phylum Streptophyta; class Magnoliopsida; order Sapindales; family Rutaceae; genus Zanthoxylum; species Zanthoxylum bungeanum. Next base: position 20,224 of record SKCR01035491.1, read on the forward strand.
TACGTGAGGTTTTTGATATTCTCGGAGAAAAAATAGGGATTTGATTATCTTTATTATATTATAATTTTAAATTTTTAAAAATAATATGTAAGCAAGTTGAATTAATATAGTATGTTTAACGTCGAAATAAGTTTTTCTAATAATTGAGGACACATATTGAGCTCGCTTAGAGATAATAGACACACTCGGTTGATTGAAATCTTAAAATTTAATCTAGAATTAGGATGTCTAAATTTAAGACCAGTTATTTTTCTACTGTTTATTTTTTATCAAAAAGTTTGTTTATAAGTTTGGACCAGTTATTTTTCTACGGTTTATTTTTTACCCAAAAGTTTGTCTATAAATTTGGCTAAAATAGTTAACAAGTGCTAGCTTATTTGATCAAGATACATTTACTTCACTAAAATAGGTTGTTGACGGTGTTTTCAGGTTCTATATTATTTAAGGAGTACAGCAGGGGTAAAAAGGATAATTCCCTTCTTGATCGAGATCATTAATGCCGATCCGAGCACATGAGAATTATAAAGCCAAACAGTAAGTGACTGATCACTTTATGATCGGTAACCGAGCACTTGGGTTCAGATGACCGGGCAATTATCAGATCGGCAGAAGCATTCTCAGTTCAAAGGACTATCATGACCGACCTCATGAAAAACCGACCAGATAGTGAGGCGTGCTCAGGAAGATAAGGCACCCTATTTTTGCAGATAAGAGGACAAGATTTTCCTACTCACATGAGGAGAACTGATGAGTCAGTGTCCAAACAGGATAAGAGCAGTATAGATAGATTTAGATTAAGAATCCTTGCGGGAGAAGAAGATTGATTCAACTGGGAACTTTTATAAAAGAAGGAATCTGATTTATGTACTATTATAAATAGAAGGTAGAGTATGTGTAAGGGAGTTGAGATCAGAATCAATATCAAGATTATTACGATCAGACTTGTAAACACAAGAGATATCGGAGAAGCATATCTCAGTATAAAAGTATCATTCGTTATGTGCCCGTGGATGTAGGTGAGATCTAATCCGCCGAACCACGTTAAACCTCCTTGTTGATTGGTGTATTTATCTGTCTTTTGATAAATTTTCTTTTGGTTTCCCCTTAACCGAACAAATTCACTATTGAGGGAGGATTGTCTCGGGAGTAATATTCCCATATTGTCCTTAGACCAAAATTCGCCGTCAATAGTTGGCGCCGTCTGTGGGGAATTCCAACAAAAAGCAGCTCGCGTAAAAAGACAATGTCAGAAGGCGGAAATCATCAGTCATCAGGGAGCCCACCTACGGACTGGATGAAAAAGATGGAAGAAAGCATGAAATCCATGATAGATCGACCGGAGAGAATGGAAGGGATGAACAACGAGAGACCGGAAACCGGAACCAGCCGAAGAAGAGTGAAAAAGCAGAAGGTAAAAGGATTGCGGATATGAGTGAAGACGATGAACCCGGGAGGAAGAATCCCTACGGGATAAAATCCATAGTCGTAGAAAAAGATTCACAACTGAGGACACATGGGAAGAAGATGAAGGAAGACAATCGTCAGGTTCCTCCTATGATAGTCTCCGCGACTCCAGAAGAAAAAACAGGGAGTATGGCGAGAATGTGCAGGAAACTTCAAGGCATGAGGAGCACCGCACCCGGGGCAATAGACACAAAGAGGGGCACAGAAAGCGACATGGTAGCACAAGTAGTAAGATGAAGTCTTGGCTAAAAAAAGAGATTGATGGCCAAATGGGGGGTAAACCTCAAGACTAATGCAGGAGATACCGGGAGAATGAGGAGGAATCTCCCATCACAGAAGAAATAAGGTCGGCAAAGTTCCCGAGGCGATTCAACATGCCGACCATGACGTCCTACAAGGGTCATACCGACCCGAAATCCCATATTGAGAGTTTTGTCCTATTAATGGAAGTCCAAGGAGTAGTAGAAGATGTCATCTGCAAAGTATTCCCACTGACCTTGGGCGGATCCACCATCCTATGGTACAGAAGTCTGGCCCCGGGGAGCATCGGAAGCTTCACGCAACTTAAAAAGTCATTCATTTGGCACTTCAAGGGGGTCTGCGTCCCTAAAAAGACAATTTGAGAGTTAAGACTCATGAAGAATGAGAGGACGAGCCCCTAAAAACTTTCATTGAGAGGTACCATAATATGATACTCGAAGTCGGAGGATATGAGTCCCTTGAGGCCTTGAAAGTTTAAAAGGAGCCTTAAGGATCGGAAAACTGTGGACTCACCTAAGGATCCAGGACACACCAGATTATGATACCGCTCTTGAAGTAGCCCGAAAGTTCGTCTCATTAGAAAACGAAGAAAAGATCTCCCGGAGGGGGACGGCTGTCAGAGAGAGGACGACAAGGGCAGAGGCCCCCCACCGGCCAGATAGGAAGTTCAAAAAACTCCTCCCGAGACGCAAGGAATTCAACCAATACCTCGGAATGACCAGGAAAGAGGAGTCTCGACCCGAGTAAATCACGTAGTCCGGGACGAAGCATATATTCCCCTGAGCAAGCCACCAGGGCAGATTATCATGGAAATATAAGGAAAAGACCTCATGATAGAACCCGACCTCAGGAGATTTCCCCCAGATAAAAGGAATAGGAAATCTTATTGCATACATCATAATCTGAGGGGATATACAACGGACGAGTGCAAAGATTTGCGGGAACAGATGGAAAACCTAGCACGGAATGGGTACTTAAATAATTATATTGACCATGAAACTTTAGCGGCCAGACAGAGGGCACGAAGCTAGCAGGTGAACATCATCGTCGGGGGGAAGACACTGGCCGGAGACTCTAACCGGTCAAGAAAAAACTATAGCCGAGCTCGGGGGACGGAGGTGCTGGAAACAGAACGGTCATCGGTACTGCGAGGAGGTCGGTCGGTACCCATAATGTTCACCGATGAGGATGCTCGAGGGGTGAGTTTCCCCCATGACGATGCATTAATAATCAAGGCAACAATCGGCGGCTCAGAGGTGGACAGAATCTTGGTAGATCCCGGAAGTGCAGTGGACATAATCTCCAAAGAAGCTTTAGAGGGCCTGGGAGTGGAGTATGAAACTCTAACCGACGACGGCACCCCCTATACGTCTTCGGGGGCTCAACGGTCGTCCCACTGGGAAGGATATAATTGGCCATGACAATCGAGACTCACCCCAGAACCCGGATGATCAAGATAAATTTCACAGTAGTGGACTGCATGAGCAGTTACCAAGTCATTATCGGCCGGCCTTTCATGATGAAGACAAAGGCCGAGATGTCCTGCTATTACCTAAAGCTGAAATTCCCCACCCGGGAAGGAATCGGAATCGTATGCGGGAGTGAGAAAGTAGCTCGCAGCTGTTTTGCCACTCTCTCACGAGAAACCTTATGCATTAAAGTAGGTACCAGGAAAAGGCAGGAGAATGAAGAAAGAGAAGAGGCAAGTGGGGACCCAGGTCCTCGGCCAAACAAAGCTGTTCGGCTAGGAGCGATCGAAAAATTGGAAGGGATAGAACTCTTCGGACCCGGGAAAGGCATAAAAATTGGGGGAAACTTAGACAAAAACCTGAAACAGGGCTTGCTGGAATGTCTTAAGGAGTACCCAGACATCTTCACATGGGGGCACGACGACATGTCCGGGATTGATCCGAAATTCATCAATCACCGCTTGGTAGTAAGCCCGTCACACAAGCTAGTCAAGCAGAAAAAAAGAACCTTCAATCAGGAACGGTGCAGAGCAGTAGCAACCGAAGTGGACAAATTATTGAAAGCTGGTTTCATCAGAGAAGTAAAATACCCGGAGTGGGTATCAAACATGGTACTGGTGAAAAAGTCAAACGGAAAACAATTCGATAGCAAGGGATTCAGGAAACTCTGCGGAGACCTCCAGATCGCCTTAAAATTCGCCTCACCAGCCCACCCCAAGTCAAACGGACAGGTTGAGGCGGTAAACAAAACCATCAAGGCAAAATTTAAAGCTCGGCTCGGATCCTGCAATAGCTTATGGGTCAAGGAATTACCGGAAGTACTGTGGGCACACCGGACGACTTATAAAGATTCTACAGGGGAGACCTCGTTTTCCTTATCATACGGGTTTGAAGCAGTCATTCCAGCAGAGATCGGAATAACTACCCACAGGGTCCGTCATTTTGAAAGCGGAAAGAATGAAGAGCTTATCAGAAGCCACCTCGACCTAATCGATGAAAAAAAAAGAGAAGTCAGCCATAAGGACATCAGTTTATCAACAAAGGATGGCCCGCTTCTATAAAAAAGTTCGAACTCGTGTCTTCCTCCCAGGCGACCTGGTATTAAGAAGAGTCACTCTGAACACTCGAAGACCGAAAGAAGGCTCGTTAGGAGCCAAGTGGGAAGGGCCCTACAAAATTACAGAGGTGGTAAGGCCATGGGTCTACATCTTAGAACAGCTGGATGGCACGCGATTAAGGAAACCTGGAATACCGAGACGTTAAGAAAATACTTTCAATAGATTCTTTTCTTTTACAGTAACCTGACAAGGGTAGGAGCTCAATGTAAAGCATTTCTCGAAATATCCCGCAGAGAGCTATAAGAAGGGCAGTATGTCCCCGAATATGAATAAAACTTTCTCTTTTCAAAATTTCACCCGCTCTCTTAATTAAAATGGAAAGTCATATTCAAAATTTCGTTAGCATACTCGACGCAATGATCCAGGGTCAAAGCACCAAGTCCGCAAAAAACCGACCAGATTCACTTAACTTACAAAAAATCAAGGGATAAGAAGCGCGACAGGAGCACATAAACCCTTCGATTTATAGGGAACATTCCGAGATAGAAATCGCAAAGAAGGGATACCCTCAGAAGATGGCTGTACCAGACCGGTTTGGGGGAAAGATGGAGTAGAGAATGTGCCCACATATATTTCACCCACCTGATTAATGGATCCGCGAGAAGCATAGCACGGGGAAGGATGATACCCATGTGGCGTTTGCTTGCTCCAGTGTTACCGAACACGAGGAATATGCCCTTGTATCTCGGACACTCTCTGATCCCCACCCACCTGATTAATGGATCCGCGAGAAGCATAGCACAGGGAGGGATGATACCCCCGTGGCGTTTGCTTGCTCCAGTGTTACCGAACACAATGAGGAATATGCCCTTAGTGTCTCAGACACTCTCTGATCCCCACCCACCTGATTAATGGATTCGCGAGAAGCATAGCACGGGGAGGGATGATACCCCATGTGGCGTTTGTTTGCTCCATTGTTACCAAACACAATGAGGAATATGCCCTTAGTGTCTCGGACACTCTCTGATCCCCACCCACCTGATTAATGGATCCGCGAGAGGCATAGCACGGGGAGGGATGATACCCCCGTGGCGTTTGCTTGCTCCGGTGTTACCAAACATAATGAGGGATATGCCCTTAATGTTTCGGACACTCTTTGATCATTACTCGATCACTCGGATCCAAGAGAAGTATAGTCCGGGGAGGGGTTGTACCCCCGTAGCGTATGCTTGCTCCAGCGTTTTAAGGAGGATCCCTCAAATGATACACTTTCTCCATGGAGTCCATAAGTATAGAGGATGTGCCCTTACCATTTTAAAACACTCTTTGATCCAAATACTGGTTCGCCGGGACTCTGAATTGAAAGATTCAGGATTGAGTTTTGGAAACCTCGGACATGACGCTATTTTAAGGAATCTGTGTTGATTGTTTACACTTTAGAATTTTGTTTTGGGATAAGTACTAAATCACCCCCACCTTTTAAAATTTTATTTTCAAAGTTTTGTTTTTGTTTTTCGCTGGTCTGGCAAGGGGACGCCCGTGCAAGATTCGGTAGGGCTTCAAAAGGTTGATTCACTTCCCTTCTGGATAAGTCCCAAGGATTAATCGGCTCGAGGCTGGATTCATTCCGCCGAGGCCACTTGGTTAATCGGCTCGGGGCTGGATTCGTTCCACCGAGGGATCCTCTTATGATAAGTATCTTGTTCAATTTCAGAAGGGGTGGGGGTAGTATCGAGGTCCTCTACGCTTGGCGCCCCCGACATCCCTGACATCCGAGAAATGAAAGAGAAATGGGGGAGGTCAGTCTACAGCTAAATTCTAAAGCTAGAGCCTGTGGGTTCTAAACTCCCTAACGATATCCATCAAACCATAAATCTCTCCCTAGCGACATCGAGGTAAACAAAAAACATACCTAAGAGTCTCCAAATCCCAAAAATCCATACTTGTTTCACACAAAAAAGCAGCAACACAACAACAAACAGGACTCGCAACTCATGAAAAAGCAAAGCAAGGAGGACGGTCAGAAAACTTACTTGTTTCTTACTGAGAGATGAAAATTTGCCCGTGTGATCTGGTTGTTCTTCAAGTTTACTGGTCACAGTTGGGAAGGAGGAGTTCTCACGATTAAGGAAGTCGAAGTATTCGTAAAAGAAAGCAACAATGTTTTCTCCATTTTGATATAATCTGTTCGGTGCGTTTGTGGCCGTTGGATTGAACGAAAGCGTCAGATATACGCCACGTGTCGTCTTTTAAAATGATCTTCCAAAATCAAATGGACGGATGAGATTGGACGTCCTTTGCGTTAACAATAGCGGTCAGATTGTTCGCTTTTGGGCGGGAGAACGATGGATGGTTGACAAATGGCAGGCTCCCGTTGAACCTTAGAAGTGATCTGATGGGCATTTAAAAGGATCTGACAGTTGCGCGTCTCGAGGGGCAAAATTACAGAAGGGCAATAAGGGGATTTCATCTCGGTAGGAAGGGTAGAGTATGTGTAAGAGAGTTGAGATCAGAATCAATATCAATATCATTATCACCGAAACTTGTAAACGCAAGAGATATCGGAGAAGCATATCTCAGTAATAAAAGTATCATTCGTTCTGTGCCCGTGGATATAGGTGAGATCTGATCCGCCGAATCACGTTAAACCTCCTTGTTGATTGGTGTATTTATCTGTCTTTTGCTAAATTTGCTTTTGGTTTCCCCTTAACCGAACAAATTCACTATTGAGGGAGAATTGTCTCGGGAGTAATATTCACATATTGCCCTGAAACCAAAATCCGCCGTCAACATAGGTCTTTAGTTTAATTCCTCACCGTAGCATGAATGAATATATAATTCATATAATTATTAGTCTTGGGTGTGGTTCTATTAACCTACGTGCTTTGTTTTCAAAACTTTCGAGCATGGTTCTATTAGAATTTGCGTCTTAGTCTCATTTCCTACCGGACCTAATTAACCGTGATACATCAAACAAAATTAGTCTCTACAAAAACGATAGAGGCGTTCGAATTTTCTTATTCTTTGTAATGATATAATAATAATAAATTATTTAAGGAAAAGAATTGAACCTTCCTTGAATTTATTAAAAATATTGGCCCAAACATAACCCATATATAGTACCTTTTTAATTCTTAATTTGAGTATTGATTCTTCCCTCTGCCTCTCCAAAGCAGAGTCAAAAACAAAACAAAAACTATTTAAACGGTAATCGTTTTCTCTGATTCTGGTATTTAAACGGTTAATGTGCTTATTTGCATTAGTAATGTTGTCTGTGGTTTTTTTAAATAGTATAATTCTGTATCGTCGATTTTCCTCGGTCATAAAGTGAGGGGTTTTCTATTAAAATTTTAGAGGTCCCAATAGATCTGGTCATGGTTTGGTTCAATTTGTCCGATTCTACGGTTCAAGTTTTTTGGAACCGTAATATCGGACCGAACCGGAATCGAATAGGAAAAATCAATTTTGAACCGAATTGAACTGGAATTAGACCGAATCTTAAGGTTACGATTCCAAATTATGTGGAATCGTAACCGAACGGTATCCGGGTCCAAGTCCCATTCTCTTTTTATTAAAAAATAAATAAATAAAATGATAGCTAGGGTTAGCTATTAGGTGGCAAATAACTTCTTCAAGTAAATTAATTTTTTTTTTCAAAAAACAAAAAGATGACATTATTTAATTATTCCGTGAGAAGCTGGAGTGCATTAATTATTTTGTTTATATATTAAGGATATAGGAAAGAGACAAACGAGAAATAAATTTCTCTCTTTGTCGAGTCTGTTGGAATTTATTCAGCTGTGAAGATTCTGAGGAGCTGCTAAGCTCCGTCTCCTAATTTTAATTTAACTAGAAAGGATCCTGCACAATACGTGGGTTAATTTAAATAATATTTCAATGATTATCATCGATCTATAATTTTTTTCTTACAATGTATTGACCGCTGATTTTCATTTCAGAGATAATTTGGGAAAACCACTCCTCGAACAATCATCATTCAACTGTGAATTTGTTTGATTTGGGGACCAAATGCAAACTTAGAAAAGATGGAAAACACACAGATAAAACAGAGGGTTTAACGTGATTCGGCGAAATGGATCCAACTTACGTCCACGGGCACAAGGGTAAAAAAACTTTTATTACGTGGTCGGATTTGACCGACCTGCACTAACTCTTGATTAGACATCTGGTCGGCCTTTCACTAGCTCTTGTTTACAATAAGTTTTTTTGCTCTCTTTTACAAGTTATGTGTGAAATAGATTTAGCTAACATTTTACAATGAATTCTCAATCCCTTTATATATTAGGGCAAATATCACTGTTACACTATCCTCGTGACGTCAGCCATGTGAATCTGTCTCACCGCGCATGCTCTCTTCCCCAACCACTCTACAAACAGTAGTCCTACCATCTAACACCTCATTAAACCATGCTTTTTTCAGCAACTGTCACACGCTACCTCACAATGTCAGCCCATACTTCCATGTGATAGCTGCTAAAAGATAAGTTGATGACCTGCTCCTGTCATATCACCCCTTTGTGGAAGGTGCAAGTTCTCATACTGAGCTTACGTCACTTAGACTTGATCATATCGTCACCATCTCGACCCGCCCTACCAGGTTGGGCAACTGAAACAACAACCATCATGCCATTAAGATTGGCAATGGGTCAGGCCGGGCTGCTCGGGCCCGGGAAAAGCCCGGCCCGGGAGTCTGTCGGGCCGGCCCGGGTCGACTCGGGCCTCGGCTCAGGCCGGGATTTATCCGGCCCGGTTTTTATTAATAAAAAATTAAATATATTTTTAATTTATTATTTAAATATTTATATATATATATAATTTATTATATATATTTATATAAATATAAATAATATTTTTTTAAGCCCAGGCTTAATATGCTAGGCCCGGCTCGGGCCAAAGCCCGGGCGAGCCGGTCCGGGCCCGGGCTTTTTTGACATCCTTACCTGTCATGTTGAACAGTAAGGTCGGGTCGGGTATGAGGCCTTAGCTCTCATTCGCTTCTCTGAACATCTTTACACCTCGGGTCGATCTTCACGTATGCACTATTGTTGTTCCGATACTTTGGTTCTGTCCGCGGTCCGACCTCTCATCCTTTGCAAGGACTTCAGACCATCTGTTGAGTGCAAACCCCATCTTACCCTTCCTCGAGATTCTGAATTCTTGAGGGGTGAAAACCACCATCAACATCTGTCTCATAGTTTTTGGTATCAACGAGTAAGCGAGTTGGTGCCGGAAACTATAAAAGGATGGTGGTGCATGAAGTCGTAGACTGATCTGACGTCCTCGGGCTGATGCTCTTATGGACAACCCATATTGCTTCGATATGATGTCTCGTGGTACCTTTCCAATACTTGGAATATTTTTAAAGAAACAATTTTCCTCTCATGTTGATGTTCAATCTTGAACAAGCCTAGAATCTCAGGCCTGCCCCATCACATGACGGGTACCACAACTGTAAGCTTCAATTCTCCTTGTGAAAAAATCCACGTTGGGTTCATAGCTTTGATCCATCAACGAAGAGGTTGATCCGGACTAACTCTGGTTGGTCCATCCTCTTGGATTTTCTTGAAGAAGCTCATCTTATGCCTCCTCGGGTAGATGCATGCTCTCGTCATGCTACAAATTCGAAAGAAAATGATATGCAGAGTCTTGCAAAGCAGAACAAAACCACAAGGGAACAAAACCACATTAGGCCTCCTCGGCGGTACTAAAGTAGTCCCGAGTCATTAAATACACCACGACATCGGCGGTACTAAGCAGTCCCTAGACATTAAATACACCACAACCTTGACGGTACTAAAGCAGACCCGAGCCATTAAATACACCACGGCCTCCCCGAGCCAAAATAGTGAACATCGCTCTGATATCTCCATCTGATGTTATCCAAACTTGTCCAATTGCTCTAAGAACTTCAACATTCATTACAACTCAATTAAACTTATTTTGTTACGGATATTGCCAACAAATATGGAACTAACAACATATATGTTGTAAATTCCTCAAAATTCATTAAATATGAGATGTATATGGATATGTATATTATTGGAATTCCCTAGGGGTGTATGGGAGGTTGCAATCCTTGGAGGGTTGCAACCCACCCCAAGGGGTGCCCTATTGGCACCCCTACATGCCTTATATAAGAAGGCTTTAATTCCAATATTAAAAAAAAATAAAAAGACATATACAGAAATCCACCAACTTTAAAGGCATTTATGTTTTCCTTGTTTTGAGAGAGATTCACCATTGATTCCAAGTTCGCATACTTGTTAAGGAGTGCACCTTGAACAAGAAGAATCCAAGTAATCCTGGGAGAACGTTGGCAAAACGAATCAGTAAAGCACCTGTGACGGAGCCAATAAGTTCTTAAGGACAGAGATCATCTCGACTTGGACAACTCTGTATTCTTCATTTTCTGGTTTGTTTTAAAGATTTTCTGGTTTTAGGGTTTCATGCATCTAGATCTACTTTTGCTGTTTTGATATGTCTGTTTGCAAGTTATATTATTGTTTGATGATACTAAATTTTACCAACAATCTTAAGAACTTATTGATATCGTGTTATTAGATAGTAATTTGCATGTTAGGGTTTGAATATTTTCTGGAAAATACGAACTGTGCATGAAAAACCCGTAGGGCGTTCGAACGCCCGACGCACGCGAAGGCATAAATCTAAAAATTTGTAAGAACGTTCGAACGCGTATTCAAACGCCCCTCGAACGCAAGCCTTCTGCCTTAGAACGTTCGAACGCGTCCTAAACGCAACTCGAACGCAAACTCTCTGGAATCATTATGTTCGAACGCGTTCACGAACGCTATACGAACGTGAACTCTCTGGAATCATTCCGTTCGAACGCGTTATACGCTACTCGAACGTGAACTCTCTGGAAACACATCGTTCGAACGAGTTATCAAACGCAACACGAACGCACACACACTGGACAGTCTCGTTCGAACGTAGATACGAACGCGACACTAACGAAATAGTCCTGTAATTCTTAGAAACTGCAAACTTAAATAATATTAACTTGGTTAGTCATATACTGTTAACATATTAATCTTGGTAGTATAGATTTAAGTTATTATTAGGTTGTTCAATTATCACAAGCATACACATAGTGATAAAGTTGAAATTGTTTGGTTGTTGCATAATTGGTTGAGAATTTAAAGTGTAATAATATACAAGTAATTCCATCCAATCTTGATTGACATATATATATCTACATTTATCGTATATCACTCTGAACAAGATCATTCGTTGATCGCTGTGCAATTTGTCTTTCGTACACTAATTGACCCTGTTGATTTTCCAGTTACATATGGCTAGCGGAAATATCACAGTACCGGTCTCTCATGGAGAAAAACCGTAGAAATTTGGTGGGGCAAATTTCAAACAATGGCAGAGCAAGATGCTGTTCTACCTGACTACTCTCCAGTTGGCAAAATTCCTCAAAGATCCTCCGGGTCCTGTGGAGGGTGAATCTGAATTGGCCAAGGAAGAGCGAGAACAGACTTGGATGTCTGGAGACTTCTTATGCAAGAACTACCTTTTGGGTGGTCTTGACAATACCCTGTACAATGTGTACCAAGGCATGACTTCTGCGAAGATTCTCTGGGAATCTCTCGAGAAGAAGTATAAAACTGAAGATGCCGGACAAAAGAAATTTGTCGTGGGTAGGTTCCTGGACTACAAGATGGTAGATTCAAGGATGGTGATGTCTCAGTTGGGTGAACTGCAATTGATCATTCATGAAATACTGGATGAGAGAATGAAACTCTGTGAGACGTTTCAAATTGCCGCCATAATTGAAAAGTTGCCTCCATCATGGAAGGACTTCAGGAGCTATCTGAAACACAAAAAGAAGCAGATGAGCCTTGAAGACCTCAGTGTTCGATTAAGAATCGAGGAGGACAACAGGATGTCCGAGAAGGCCAGCTACAAGACTCTGGAGTCTAAGGCCAACATCATTGAAGGTGTAAAGGGTAGCAAAAAGAGAAAGAACAGTGGAGCTGACTCTGGGAACAAGAAGTTCAAGGGAAAATGCTACAACTGTGGAAAGAGCGGTCATATGTCAAAGGACTGCAGAAACAAGAAGTCTCAGGACAAGGGCAAGAAAAAGAAAAATGAGGCCCATGTCACTGAAGGCGAGCAGCTGACTGATGATATCTCAGAGATGGAACTATCAGCAGTGGTAACTGAAGCCAACATAGTTGGGAATCCGAGAGAATGGTGGGTAGACACTGGGGCTACTCGTCATATCTGTGCAGACAGTAAGATGTTTTCCATGTACCAGAAGGTCGATGGCGGCGATCATCTGACAATGGGAAACTCGTCTACCTCTCAGGTGGTTGTACAAGGCACAGTGGTTCTGAAGATGACATCCGGAAAGGAGCTAACATTGAAGAATGTACTGCACGTTCCAGATATTCGGAAGAACTTAGTCTCGGGCTCTCTTCTTAGTAAGGCTGGTTTTAAGCTTGTATTTGTTTCTGACAAGTTTGTAATGACTAATAATGATATGTATGTAGGAAAATGATACCTAACTGAGGGCCTTTTCAAGCTAAATGTAATGACTGTTAACCGTGCTATTAATAAAGCTAGTTCGTCTGCTTATATTATTGTGTCACAAAATGTATGGCATGGGAGGTTAGGACATGTTAATTATGATACTATGCGTAAATTAATTAACATGGACCTTATACCTAAATTTGCAATTAATGGCCAACATAAGTGTGAAGCATGTGTTGAAGCAAAAATGCATCGAACATCATTTTATTCTATAGAACGTAGTTCTGAACCGCTGGAACTTGTACATACCGATGTATGTGACATGAATATTGTGCAAACAAGAGGCGGTAAAAAGTACTTTGTCACTTTTATCGATGACAGCACAAGATTCTGCTATGTGTACTTGCTGAGAAGTAAAGCTGAAGCAATTGAGAGCTTCGTACACTATAAGAACGAAGTTGAAAACCAACTTGGCAAGAAAATCAAAAGAATCAGGAGTGATAGAGGCGGTGAATACGTTTCACCATTCGGTGAATATTGTTCTGTGCACGGAATTATTCACGAAACCACTACTCCTTATTCTCCTCAACAGAAGGAATTGCAGAGCGCAAAAACCGAACGTTGAAGGAAATGATGAACGCCATGTTGACAAGTTCGGGACTACCCCAGAACTTGTGGGGGGAAGCTTTGCTTTCCGCGAACTACGTTCTTAACAAGCTTCCTCACAGAAGGTTGGACAAGACACCATATGAGTTGTGGAAAGGTTTCGTACCTTCCTACAAATACCTCAAAGTGTGGGGGTGTCTTGCCAAAGTAATGGTTCCTAAACCTAAGAAGGTTAGAATAGGACCCAAAACTGTTGATTGTATATTCATTGGATATGCTCGCAACAGTAGTGTGTATCGATTCTTGGTACACAAGTCGGAGATTCCTGACATCAATCCGGAAATGATATTGAGTCAAGGAATGCGACATTTTTTGAAGAGACGTTTCCTTGTAAGGAAAGACAGCGCACAATGTCTCTCAAAAGAACGACTGACGCTGTCAAGGACAGTGATCAGGTTGACCTAGAATCAGATAAACGTGTTAATACTGAGACAATCGAGCCTAGACGTAGCAAAAGAGCTAGAACGTCTAAGTCGTTTGGTCCCGATTTTCTGACATACCTGTTAGAAAATGAGCCTCAAAGCTATAAAGAAGCTATGTCTTCTTCTGAGGCACCTCTTGGAAAGAGGCGATAAATAGTGAGATTGATTCAATCCTACAGAACCATACTTGGGAGTTGGTTGATCTTCCACCAGGTTGTAAGCCATTGGGCTACAAATGGATATTCAAAAGGAAGATGAAAACGGATGGATCAATAGATAAGTACAAGGCAAGACTTGTCATAAAAGGTTATAGACAAAAGGAAGGCCTTGATTACTTTGACACACCCTTCACCAGTGACTCGTATCACATCGATAAGAATGCTCACAGCCATAGCAGCTATATTTGGTCTTAAAATACATCAAATGGATGTAAAGACGGCATTCTTGAATGGTGAATTGGATGAAGAAATTTACATGGAACAACCAGAAGGGTTTTGTGTTCCTGGACACAAGAAGGTGTGCAAACTTGTAAAATCCTTGTATGGATTAAAACAAGCACCGAAACAATGGCATGAGAAATTTGACAAAGAAATGTTGTCAAATGGGTTCAAAACCAATGAGTGTGATAAGTGTGTGTACACTAAATCAACTCAAAAGGATATGTCATTGTGTGTCTCTATGTAGACGATATGCTGATAATTGGTAGTAATCATGAAATGATTCAGTCTACCAAAAACGTGTTATCCAGCAAATTTGATATGAAAGATATAGGGATTAAGATTTCTAGGACATCAGACAGATATATATTATCACAGACTCATTATATTGAGAAGATACTCGATAAATATATCAGAGGGGATCTTAATGTAGCTAGAACCCCAGTAGACCTAACTCTTCATTTATCAAAGAATACTGGTTCAAGCATATCGCAATTAGAGTATTCGAGAATCATCGGAAGTCTGATGTATCTCACGAATTGCACACGACCTGATATCACTCAAGCTGTGAATCGGCTTAGCAGATATACGAGCAATCCAGGACACAACCACTGGAAAGCCATAGTAAGAGTTTTGAGGTATCTGTGAGAAACTTCAAAATATGGGCTACATTACGAGAGATATCCTGCTGTACTATAGGGTTACAGCGATGCTAACTGGATATCTGATACGGTGGATTCCAAATCCACGAGTGGATTTGTTTTCACACTTGGTAATGCAGCCGTGTCATGGAAATCCTCGAGGCAAACGTGTATGCCCGGTCTACTATGGAATCAGAATTCATAGCGTTAGACAAAACAGCAGAAGAAGCAGAATGGCTTAGAAACTTCCTGGAGGATATTCCTAGTTGGCCCAAACCGGTGCCAGCGATTAGCATACATTGTGATAGCCAATCGGCAATTGGGAGAGCCCAAAATACAATGTATAATGGTAAGTCTCGACACATACGTCGGAGACATAATACCATACGTCAACTGCTCTCAAGTGGCATAATAACGATCGATTATGTCAGGTCGAAGGAAAACCTAGCGGATCCACTAACTAAAGGTTTACCTCGAGAGCAAGTTGAGAAGTCATCGAGGGGAATGGGCTTGAAGCCTATAATCTAAGAATTGTCACTGTGGAAACCCAACCTAGTTGACTGGAGATCCCAAGATCTAGGTTCAAAAAGGACAACAGAAACTTTGTGCAATTCAAAACAAGCACTGAAGAGTTTCGTACTCTTTCCCATTCCGATAATGACGCTGAGTGCTGTCTGTCATTGGTTAGGATAAGCCAAGGCTTTTAATGATCACTATATTAGGAGATGAGTCCTAATGGGGGTAAAGACAGATTACCTCTTCATAGTAGATCACCTATTTCAAGTAAGAAGTGTGGCCGCTTCCATGGGAACCTTTAAAGGCGGGTTACCCTAAAGTACTTGATGAATCCAGGACCGTTGTTCAGGGCTAAAATGAACACAACCGTAGAACGGGAAAATGGTCGAATTAAAGCTGTGTGTTGGCAATTGTCTTGGTTTACACCAACGGCAGAACAGTTCAAGACTATGGGTCACTGGTTTGCCAAGTAAATCCGATTTTCATTCACTAGGAAAGGTTCAAGGCAAAAGCTACCTATTTCGATGCAGCTTTAGCTCAAGGTATCTCTCTCACATGCCTGTATGAATATTTGAAGAATTGTGGGGGATTGTTGTAAATTCCTCAAAATTCATTAAATATGAGATGTATATGGATATGTATATTATTGGAATTCCCTAGGGGTGTATGGGAGGTTGCAATCCTTGGAGGGTTGCAACCCACCCCAAGGGGTGCCCTATTGGCACCCCTACATGCCTTATATAAGAAGGCTTTAATTCAATATTAAAAAAAAAAAGACATATACAGAAATCCACCAACTTTAAAGGCATTTATGTTTTCCTTGTTTTGAGAGAGATTCACCATTGATTCCAAGTTCGCATACTTGTTAAGGAGTGCACCTTGAACAAGAAGAATCCAAGTAATCCTGGGAGAACGTTGGCAAAACGAATCCGTAAAGCACCTGTGACGGAGCCAATAAGTTCTTAAGGACAGAGATCATCTCGACTTGGACAACTCTGTATTCTTCATTTTCTGGTTTGTTTTAAAGATTTTCTGGTTTTAGGGTTTCATGCATCTAGATCTACTTTTGCTGTTTTGATCTGTCTGTTTGCAAGTTATATTACTGTTTGATGATACTAAATTTTACCAACAATATACACCAAACACTGACATAAGAGAGAATCAATGAAGTCTAATAACCTATTACAATTATGGAGGAGTTTCCAAGAATATAAAACTATTAATTTCCCCCCCGAAATTACCCGATCAATTCCCCACCAATATAGGATCTATGACCATAATTTACAAGCAAAATGGCAAGAAAGAAAAGATTATTAATAGACTCAATATTCTCATATCATAAAACACATTTTACAGAATTTTCATCGAGAATCTCTCTTCTAAAAAAGAAATCATTGATTGGACTTTTCTACTAAATAGTAGCCAATAGAAGATTTGCATCTTTTTGGGGCAATAATATTCCAAATTGAATGGAAACTCCTAGGTATGAGAAGTTATATCATCAGAGAAGAGAGCATTGGAACAAAGCTTTGACAGAGAATTTAATTGAAGAATGAAGTGAAAAATGGCAGGAATCGTTTTCTTCTATATTGATCGGGTGAGCACGATAAAGGGACAAGAGAGAAGTAAGGTCCTCTTGTTCAAAGATCCTTAGGTTTTGACGCCATGATAAAACCAAGTTATTATTTCTATGAGACTCAACAACTGAAGCATCTTCATCCATAGAAAGCAGAAATAGATAGGGGAATAAATTTCTTAATGGTAGTTAATAACGTCATTTATGTTTTTAGAAAAGAATACAAAGATCATTTCCTACATAGAAATATAAGGTTTGTTGCCAAGTACCCGAAACGAAATGAAAATCCTGTAACTTTAAAATACAAGCCCACATCACCGAAACTCTAGAAGACGGAGAATGGCTTGTTGTTTTTATTTTGTTTTGTTGTTTTATGTGTAAAAAAAAATTATTTTTGTGTTGATTTTATTTTATGTTTTTATTCAAAAAAGCTACAACACAAACCAACAATAATTTTTTGACTAACCAAGTGGAATTGTTGTTCAGAGATAGCAGTGTAAGGAGTTTTCGCTCCTGAGACGTATCTCAATGTAATTCATAACAAGTTATTTTTGTTCCTTTATTTTTAAATCATTCAAATTTGTGAATTCTCCATAATATTGATTAAGTTTGATTTCCATATGCTCATTTGACAGGTATTATCAACATACAAGGTAACATATGATTGTGAGTTGTAAGTGAAAATTTTGTAATATGTAGTTCTCTAATTTGTTGGAGGTAGCACTTAAAGGCATTGGAATTTTTGTTCTTTAATTCAAAAAAATTCAAGATTTTATTTAGTAACCGGACATCTTGCCTCAGCAAGCAGTGATTGTCACATAAAACGGAAGGGGTTGAATTGGTTTAAAAATGATAATAATAATAATAATAATAATAATAATAATATAAAATAATAATAATAATAATAATAATAATAATCAAGCTTTTACTAAATAACCGAATATCTTACCTCAGCAAGCAGTGATTGTTCACGTAAAATGGTAGAGCTTGAGTTGGTTTAAAAAGTGCGAAAAAGTTCGATTTCGTAGCCTCTCTAACTCGAGCAATTAAGTCTGTATGAGTGTTTTTAACACTTAGTGCCCTAAGACCAACTAGTATGGGAGTTACTGGCTTAAAACTTGTTACATGGGTTAAAGAAAAAGCTTAAGGGAATCGAACACTTTTTTTGACATATGAGATCCGAGCAATTAAGTTTGTAGGGGTGTCTTAACACCTAATGTGCTGAAGCCAACTGGTTTGGGAGTCACTGACCTAAAGCTCGTTACAAGGATTGAAGATGTATTATCCACAAAAAAATATTTTTATATTTATAAATAAACTCTCATTGCCAAAAATGTGTGAACTCTAATATAAGTACCGTCAATTGCTCTAAGAACTTCAACATTCATTACAACTCAATAAACTTATTTTGTTACGGATATTGCCAACAAATATGGAACTAACAACATATACACCAACACACTGACATAAAGAGAGAATCAATGAAGTCCAATAACCTATTACAATTATGGAGGAGTTTCCAAGAATGAATAAAATCTATTAGATTTCCCGAAATTACCCGATCAATTCCCCACCAATATAGGATCTTTGACCATAATTTACAAGCAAAATGGCAAGAAAGAAAAGATTATTAATAGACTCAATATTCTCATATCATAAAACACATTTTACAGAATTTTCATCCAGAATCTCTCTTCTAAAAAAATCATTGATTGGACTTTTCTACTAAATAGTAGCCAATAGAAGATTTACATCTTTTTGGGGCAATAATATTCCAAATTGAATGGAAACTCCTAGGTATGAGAAGTTATTATCAGAGAAGAGAGCATTGGAACAAAGCTTTGACAGAGAATTTAATTGAAGAATGAATTGAAAAATGGCAGGAATCGTTTGCTTCTATATTGATCGGGTGAGCACGATAAAGGGACAAGAGAGAAGTAAGGTCCTCTTGTTCAGAGATCCTTAGGTTTTGACGCCATGATAAAACCAAGTTATTATTTCTATGAGACTCAACAACTGAAGCATCTTCATCCATAGAAAGCAGAAATAGATAGGGGAATAAATTTCTTAATGGCAGTTAAGAACGTCATTATGTTTTTTTTTAGAAAAGAATACAAAGATCATTTCCTACATAGAAATATAAGGTTTGTTGCCAAGTACCCGAAACGAAATGAAAATCCTGTAACTTTAAAATACAAGCCCACATCACCGAAACTCTAGAAGACGGAGAATGGCTTGTTGTTTTTATTTTGTTGTTGTTTTATGTGTAAAAAAAAATTATTTTTGTGTTGATTTTATTTTATGTTTTTATTCAAAAAAGCTACACACAAACCAACAATAATTTTTTGACTAACCAAGTGGAATTGTTGTTCAGAGATAGCAGTGTAAGGAGTTTTCGCTCCTGAGAAGTATCTCAATGTAATTCATAACAAGTTATTTTTGTTCCTTTATTTTTAAATCATTCAAATTTGTGAATTCTCCATAATATTGATTAAGTTTGATTTCCATATGCTCATTTGACAGGTATTATCAACATATGATTGTGAGTTGTAAGTGAAAATTTTGTAATATTTAGTTCTCTAATTTGTTGGAGGTAGCACTTAAATGCATTGGATTTTTTGTTCTTTAATTCAAAAAAATTCAAGATTTTATTTAGTAACCAAACATCTTACCTCAGCAAGCATGATTGTCACATAAAACGGAAGGGGTTGAATTGGTTTAAAATGAAATAATAATAATAAATAATAATAATAATAATAATAATAATATAATATAATAATAATAATAATAATAATATTAATAATAATAATAATAATAATCAAGCTTTTACTAAATAACCGAATATCTTACCTCAGCAAGTAGTGATTGTTCACGTAAAACGGTAGAGCTTGAGTTGGTTTAAAAAGTGCGAAAAAGTTCGATTTCGTAGCCTCTCTAACTCGAGCAATTAAGTCTGTATGAGTGTTTTTAACACTTAGTGCCCTAAGACCAACTAGTATGGGAGTTACTGGCTTAAAACTTGTTACATGGGTTAAAGAAAAAGCTTAAGGGAATCGAACACTTTTTTTGACATATGAGATCCGAGCAATTAAGTTTGTAGGGGTGTCTTAACACCTTGTGCTGAAGCCAACTGGTTTGGGAGTCACTGACCTAAAGCTCGTTACAAGGATTGAAGATGTATTATCCACAAAAAAATATTTTTATATTTATAAATAAACTCTTATTGCCAAAAATGTGTGAACTCTAATATAAGTACCGTCAATTGCTCTAAGAACTTCAACATTCATTACAACTCAATTAAACTTATTTTGTTACGGATATTGCCAACAAATATGGAACTAACAACATATACACCAACACACTGACATAAAGAGAGAATCAATGAAGTCCAATAACCTATTACAATTATGGAGGAGTTTCCAAGAATGAATAAAATCTATTAGATTTCCCGAAATTACCCGATCAATTCCCCACCAATATAGGATCTATGACCATAATTTACAAGCAAAATGGAAAAGAAAGATTATTAATAGACTCAATATTCTCATATCATAAAACACATTTTACAGAATTTTCATCCAGAATCTCTCTTCTAAAAAGGAAATCTTTGATTGGACTTTTCTACTAAATAGTAGCAATAGAAGATTTGCATCTTTTTGGGGCAATAATACTCCAAATTGAATGGAAACTCCTAGGTTTGAGAAGTTATTATCAGAGAAGAGAGCATTGGAACAAAGCTTTGACAAAGAATTTACTTGAAGAATGAAGTGAAAAATGGCAGGAATCGTTTGCTTCTATATTGATCGGGTGAGCACGATACAGGGACAAGAGAGAAGTAAGGTCCTCTTGTTCGGAGATCCTTAGGTTTTGACCCCATGATAAAACCAAGTTATTATTTCTATGAGACTCAACAACTTAAGCATCTTCATCCATAGAAAGCAAAAATAGATAGGGGAATAAATTTCTTAATGGCAGTTAAGAACGTCATTTATGTTTTTAGAAAAGAATACAAAGATCATTTCCTACATAGAAATAAAAGGTTTGTTGCCAAGTACCCGAAACGAAATGAAAATCCTGTAACTTTAAAATACAAGCCCACATCACTGAAACTCTAGAAGACGGAGAATGGCTTGTTGTTTTTATTTTGTTGTTGTTTTATGTGTAAAAAAAAATTATTTTTGTGTTGATTTTATTTTATGTTTTTATTCAAAAAAGCTACACACAAACCAACAATAATTTTTTGACTAACCAAGTGGAATTGTTGTTCAGAGATAGCAGTGTAAGGAGTTTTCGCTCCTGAGAGTATCTCAATGTAATTCATAACAAGTTATTTTTGTTCCTTTATTTTTAAATCATTCAAATTTGTGAATTCTCCATAATATTGATTAAGTTTGATTTCCATATGCTCATTTGACAGGTATTCTCAACATATGATTGTGAGTTGTAAGTGAAAATTTTGTAATATTTAGTTCTCTAATTTGTTGGAGGTAGCACTTAAATGCATTGGATTTTTTGTTCTTTAATTCAAAAAAATTCAAGATTTTATTTAGTAACCAAACATCTTACCTCAGCAAGCAGTGATTGTCACATAAAACGGAAGGGGTTGAATTGGTTTAAAAATGATAATAATAATATAATAATATAATAATAATAATAATAATAATATAATAATAATAATAATAATAATAATAATCAAGCTTTTACTAAATACCGAATATCTTACCTCAGCAAGCAGTGATTGTTCACGTAAAACGGTAGAGCTTGAGTTGGTTTAAAAAGTGCGAAAAAGTTCGATTTCGTAGCCTCTCTAACTCGAGCAATTAAGTCTGTATGAGTGTTTTTTACACTTAGTGCCCTAAGACCAACTAGTATGGGAGTTACTGGCTTAAAATTTTTTACATGGGTTAAAGAAAAAGCTTAAGGGAATCGAACACTTTTTTTGACATATGAGATCCGAGCAATTAAGTTTGTAGGGGTGTCTTAACACCTAATGTGCTGAAGCCAACTGGTTTGGGAGTCACTGACCTAAAGCTCGTTACAAGGATTGAAGATGTATTATCCACAAAAAAATATTTTTATATTTATAAATAAACTCTTATTGCCAAAAATGTGTGAACTCTAATTTAAAAATATAATTTTATGAAAAAAATATTACTCTTTTTTAAATAAGACATGTGAATATTGTGGGCACAATGAATTGATTGATACTTTGTCTTGTATGTATGGAAGAATGGTAAAAAGTACATGAGAATTTGCTTATTTGATAATTTAAAAGGAACTAAAACAATTACTAACTTAAATAAGAATTTTTCTTTTAAGTTTTCGCTTAAATTACTAGGGATTAGTAATAAACTGGTTGGGATGGTGTCATGAACACTAAAAAGTGTACATTTATTAAAAGGAAATTTAATCATTTTACACTTGTAGTATCATTAATACCCTTAATTTAGCATATTTGTGAAATAATAATTAAATTTATGTTTTAAATAATTTATTATGATTTTTATTTTATTATGATTTTTATTTCTTATGCATGTGAAATAATACATTGGATGCATAACTAGAAAAATGGACGTGACATTTGGATTTTGGAGAGCATAAACTTAAAGGGAGTTCTAACATTGTACAGTTTCAAAAATTCCAACTTTACGTAATTTTTATATTTTGGCTATAACTTTTTAATCCGATATCGAATTGAGTTAAATCTAATTCGTGATGAAATGAGATTCAAATATCTACAACTTTTATCTTAAAATATTTAATAGTTCTGATATTTTCAAGGTCAAAATTGATGAAAAATCCAAAGTATGCTGCATGTAATTTTAATTATTAAAAAAACATAAACAAAAATATGATTTCCTTGGTATCAAAACGTCTAAATATTAACAAATCAAGTTCAATGAGGCCAAAGAACTAATATGTTGATGAAGAGCCAAAATGAGCTATAAGAATATCAAAAGAGCAAAGATGATAAAGAGCCAAAAAGATGATGAAAAAGCCAAAGAAAGAGCCAAGTAAGATGAAAATCAAATATAACGATTAAGAGCTAAGAATCAATGTAAGTGAGTTATTATTCAAGTATTTCTAATCTCATAGGTGATAAACGGAAAATATATCAATTTTTACCGCCCATTTTACTTAATATTTTGTATAGTTTCTCGAGTTTTGTAAATATTTTGATGTGTTTGTGTTATTTTGTAGATAAATAATATTTCAGGACTCAATAGAATCAAATCAGGGCTAAAACAGCGAAAAAACGGACAAAAGGGTAAAAATATAATTTCACGCATCGCGACGAGCATGTTCTCTGCGTCGCGACATGCGTCATCATGACGTCAGCACAATAATTCAGCCTGCTGACACCTTACATCAGTAATGACGTCAACGTCGAGACGCCAAGCCTTCACGTGTCGCGACGTCGAGCCAATAATTCAGCTGCCGACAGTCGCGTGCCACGTGTCAGCATCTCGTCAAAGTAGCGTGCTACGTGTCAAGAATCCACGCACGTCGCGACGCGCAGAGCCAAATTTTGCCTATAAATTGAGGCCGAATTCATTTGAAAAATTCATACTTTCTTCTGGGGATTTCCTTAAGAATACTAAGAAGATAGTATATTGCTTGTTTATTACAGCTTTCTTATATTTAATTTTTACTTTAAGCAATAAATCTTTCTTTGTTTTACTTTTAAGTATGAGTAGGTAACTTCTTTCTGCTGGGGTGAAAATGTGAAGCTTTTATTATTATAATTTAGATTAATCTCCCTTAGTTATAATATATAAACTATCTTAAAATCTGACTTAATGGGATACCGCTTTTATGGTCGGTTGGACTTAATTAAATTAATTATAACCTGACTTAATTGGATACCGCCTTTATAGTCGGTTGGAATTAATTAAAAATCGGACTTAATCAGGATACCGCCAATATGGTCGGTAGGTAATATAACACAGCTTTTATTATTATAATAATGGAGATTTCTAAATTAGAAGTAATAAAAGTGGATCCTCTAACCCCAGTATTTTATTTTATTGTTTTATTTTACCTCTTTAATTTTCAAATTTGTTTTATGTTGTTTTATTTATTTATGTCTTTAATAATCTTAAATATATGTTATAACTAAATATCATATCTAGTGTTGTGATGAATTCGAATATCACCGGTTTATAAGTTGGTTATTTTGTGCCTTGGGTAATATTTTGGTTTATTTATTGAGTCTTAGTCTTAATGCTTCTTATTAACTGGCCATTAATAAGATTGATATGGTAAATTTAAAATGAACTTGGAAAAGAGATTTTAGGTTTCAGCCTTAGACTCAGTAGCTCACGATCTCATTTTAGGGTAAATGTCCTTAAGGTAGATTTCCTTACAGGATAGGAATATACCTATCGGGCGGAGATAGCCATAATTGGAACTTAAACTTCATGAATTCAGAGTTTCTTAATTAACATAGGAATATAGTTAATTGGGTTACTTTGGGTGTTTACATCTGACTATCGGAAGAGGCTTTTGCATAACTTCGTGTTCCAGGTTAATAAACCGATATATTACACAAACATGAGATAATCACTTCATTTTTAGAAGATATTGGAAGGATTCACTGCCCTAATTAGTTTTATAATATTGATTTCTCCTTTAATTTACTTTAGCACTGTTTTAATTACTTGTCTTTAGTAAACATCACCATCCAATCAACAATCAAATCAATTAGATACTCGTAGACATTTAACTTCATAAATTGATAGCATATGTATTAATTCCTCGTGGGATCGATACATATTATACTACTTGAGCGATACGTGCGCTTGCGTTACGTGTGTGTTTACCACCGATCAAGTTTTTGGTGCCATTGTCGGGGACTTATTTATCTTTTACTATTAATTTTGGGGTTAGATACTTTACTTGTGTCTAATTTCTTTTTACTTATTATTTTTATTTTCTTGTATTTCAGATTCTCAAACACTACATGAGAAGAAGCAGAAACTTTGAAATCCGTGCGCTTGACCCATAAATTGAAAGAACAATCAAACAGTTGAGAAGGGAAATGCGTGAAGGCCAAGAAGCACTGATTAATATGAACAATCAAGAACCTGAACCTTTGAAAGTTGCACCACCAATTCTCATTCGAGACAGAACAATTCTGGTGGTTGATGGCTTCATATCATGCATTGTACTTCCTCTCTTACCAGCAAATGCGTGTGACATCAAAACATGCATTCAGATAATACAACAATCAGTTCAGTTTGGGGGAAGTGCAACTGAATATCCTAATGCCCACATCAGCAACTTCCTGGAAGTTTGCGACACATTCAATTATAACCGAGCGGCTGAAGAATCAATGCGACTTCGTGTTTTACCATATTCCTTGAAAGACAGAGCTAAGGCTTGGCTACATTTATTACCAGCAGGTTCCATCACAACTTGGAACACTCTTGCCACCAAATTTCTTGCAAAATATTTCCCCCAGCCAGAACAGCAAAGCTGAGGAATGACATCACATCATTTGTGCAACATGACTCAGAATCCCTCTGCGAAGCATGGGAAAGGTACAAGGAATTACTCCAGAAATGTCCTCACCATGAGATTGCAAAATGGCTACAAGTCCAAACCTTCTACAATGTACTTTCTGGACTAATGAGAACCACAATAGATGCTGCTATTGGAGGAGCTTTAATGGCAAAATGAGAAGATCAGGCCTGGGATTTAATTGAAGAAATGACCAACAATAATTCCTTGTGGCCAACAGAAAGGATCATGATCCAACGAATAGCGGGAATCCACGAAGTATGAGCCAACACAACAATGAAAGCCAAGCTGGATCTGATTTGCAAAAGTCTGGAAACTCTTAGCATGAAGGTTAATGTTGGATCCATAAGTTCTCCATATGGAGGAGCACCAGAGGCAGAATCTTACAACCAACAAGATGAGATGGTGAACTATGTCAACAATTTCAATAGACAGTGGAACAATCCATATTCCAATACCTATAACCCAGATTGGAGGAATCATCCCAATTTCGTATGGAGCAACATATCAGGGCAAAGGAATAATCCACCACCAGGATTCCAACAGCAGAACAAAAGCCATGAGTATGAAAAAGAACCAAGAATAACAGAGGTGCTTGCAGAGATGTTGAAAAAGCAAGAAGCCAAATACGATGCTATGTTTCAAAGCCAATCAGCTTCTATAAAGGCACTGGAAAATCAATTGAGACAACTGGCTAATGCTCATAGTTACAGACCGTAAGGTACCCTTCCAAGCAATACAGAACCAAATCCAAAGAACAAAGGGAATGAGCAATGCTAAGCCATCACTTTGAAAAGCGGTACTGAAATTAACAAAGATGTTAGAGCCAAGGCATCTACTGAGAAAGTTTCAAAAGAAAGCAGCGAAGCAGATAGACAGATGGAGGAAAAAGAGGCAAAAGAAAATGATCGAGAAAAATTTACTCCACCTCCACATTTTCCATAGCATCTCCAGAAACATAAATTAGACAAGCAGTTTGCTCGATTCTTAGAGATCTTCAAAAAGCCGCATATCAATATTCCATGTGCAGAAGTGTTGGAACAAATGCCTAGTTATGTCAAATTCATTAAAGATATTCTGTCACGAAAAAGAAGATTAGGAGATTATGTGACTATAACATTAACAGAAGAATGCAGCGCCATCATTCAGAGGAAGTTTCCCCCAAAGTTGAAAGATCCTGGTAATTTCACCATCCCGTGTACCATATGAGAACTTTACTTCGGTAAGGCTTTGTGTGATTTAGGTGCTAGCATTAACTTGTTGCCTTTGTCTATTTACAGGAAACTGCAGATTGGAGAAGCAAAGCCCACCTTAGTCACTCTGCAATTGGCTTACAGATTACTCACGTTTCCGAGAGGTGTAATGGAAGATGTATTGGTCGAAGTTGACAAATTCATTTTCCCAGCAGATTTCATTGTCTTTGACATGTAGGAAGACAAAGACGTACATATCATCCTCAGGAGACCATTCTTGGCTACAGGTCGCACCATTATTGATGTACAAAAAGGTGAACTAACCATGAAGGTACATGACCAAGAAGTAACATTCAATGTTTTCAAAGCCATGAAATTCCCAAATGACGAAAAATATGAGGAATGTTTCAGACTTGATATAATAGTTAGTATCATCCAGAACACAGATGCAATGCAACTTTCCAATGACAAACTTGAAGCATGCATCACCAACATGACTGACAGAGAATTAGATGATGAGATTCTGGAATGTAGCAACTATCTTGATGAAGCCTCTCGCTTCAGATCAACACCACATATGGAAAGCTTGGAACTACCAAAAATGACCGAATCAAGCCTTCGATTGAAGAACCACCACAGCTAGAACTAAAGCCACTTCTGCGCCATCTCAGGTCTGCTTACTTGGAAAATTCTTCTTATTTACCTGTGATTATTTCTTCGTCGCTAACATGGGTGCATGAAGAAAAGTTGTTGAGAGTGCTACGCGAGCACAAGAGAGCTATTGGCTGGACTATAGCAAATATTCGAGGCATTAGTCCATCATTTTGTATGCACAAAATCCTGATGAACGACGAGTACAAATCCACAGTGGAGCATCAACAGAGATTGAATCCAATCATGAAAGAAGTTGTGAAGAAAGAAATTATCAAATGGTTGGATGTCGGCATCATCTACCCCATCTCTGACAGCACTTGGGTGAGTTCTATGTAATGTGTACCCAAGAAAGGAGGAATGACTGTAGTCAAAAATGAAAAGAACGAGCTGATTCTAACAAGAACAGTGAGTGGATGGAGAGTATGCATGGACTATAGGAAGCTGAATAAGGCAACACGGAAGGATCAGTTCTCGTTACCATTCATTGACCAGATGCTAGACAGATTGGCGGGATATGAATTCTACTATTTTCTAGATGGATACTCGAGGTACAATCAAATTGCCATCGCCCCAGAAGATCAGGAGAAAGCCATTTTTACATGCCCGTATAGTACTTTTGCATTCCGCAGGATGCCATTTGGACTCTGTAATGCTTCTGCCATATTTCAACGCTGCATGATGGCCATCTTTTTCAGACATGATAGAATAAAGCATGGAAGTCTTCATGGATGACTTCTCAGTATTTGGAGACTTGTTCGACCATTGCTTGCAAAATCTGGAAAAAGTGTTACAAAGATGTGAAGATACCAACCTGGTGTTGGGGTTGGTGCTCAGAGCGCCAATTCCCGGTTGTATTTCTTTGAGAATACTACTGTAAAATGTTATTATTTTTAATAATATAAGCAGTTTCTATAATATAATATATCTTTTAATATGGTAAAGACGTAATGACCTTAGAATGACTAGTTATTATGCTGTTGCAAAAGCGTCGCAACTGACATTGAGTTGTATCATGACGTTGTCATTCTCAGACATTTCCTGGTCAAGGTTTACACTACTTGGTCAGTAAAGTAAACTCATTGAGACCGGTACATGTCGTATACTGGAATATGTGATTCCAATTGTTTCTCAATGAACCATAAGTCTTGGAGACTCGTATAGACGTGTAGGTGTTTATAGCTGTAGGGAACGTCTTCCCTCGCGCAACGGAAGCGGTAAGGCTCACGGACCGAACTTGAAAAATTTTTCTGCTCTCCCTTTGCTTTGGTTGAACCACACCAGTGAGTTCACTGATGTTTTGCTTCTATTTTGGACAATATTTGAGCCCCGGAATACCCCCGAAAAAATCCCCGAACAGTCCCTTGAACTGGAGTGAATTAGTGGACTTTTTTACACCCGTTACACGCGCGAACTGCACCCAATTTGAAGCAGTATTTGCGTGAACTGCAGTGATGATTCATGTCTGATTTTTCTCTAAAAATAAATCCTAACACAGCCCTAAAAATCCCTAAAAGTGTTTCCCAAAAAACATGAGTTAAAACCAAACAAAACCGATCCCCAATGAGAGGGAAGTGGGTGCGGCAGTGGGCAGTAATTTTTCCCATTGCCGTGAGATGTAGATGAAGGGGAAGAGTGATTTTAAACTTCACGAGGTCTTCCGAGCTATGTCTCGTTACCAACGGAGGGTAGTGTGGGCTACACTCACAGATTAATCTCTAAACGGTTTAGAGATTAAGATCACACACCGAATAATTTCAGGTTCTTCAATTCTCTTTCTCAACTTTTGAGAGCTTGAAGAAGAGATGGAGGCTAGGGTTTCTAATCCTTAGATCTGAAAAATTAAATCATAATTTTTCTTTTATACTTGTGGATAATTTGTTTCATAAAACCAATCAACCACTAGTCTCCCAACCCCTATAAAATTCGGCCAAGGTAAGGAATATTAATTTGATTTTGCTTCCAAAATAAAAAAATCCTACTCCTTATCATACATGAATTTCGGCCATGGCTAGGGAATTAGGATTTGATTTTATTTCCAAAATAAACAAATCATACTCTTATCATAAAGGGTAATTTCGGCCAAGGGGTATTTAGGATTTGATTTTGTTTCTTTAACAAACAAATCCTATTCCTTATCCAGTAAGGAATCCTACCTTGGTAATAATTCTTAGCCTTATTAAATTATATCATATATAATTTAATGTTCTAATTTAATAATTAACATATAATTATTAATACTTTATATTAACTTTTAATATAAAGTCTCAAGTGTGATGTAATTAATATTATTAATCATATTAACAATATTTATTCTTTGTGAGTATATAATTGGACCATCCAATTATATTAGCTCCGCTAAAGTAAATCGAGCTAGCACGGGGACCAAGTGGACCTACGGTTCCGAGCTCCAATAATCTCGAAATACTAATTAAGCTCTTAATTAAATATTCTGAATTATTAACTTCGAATTATTCCATTAAAAATCTGAAGTTGCACTCTCATTGCCATAGATGAAATATTAAGCCGAACCAAGTCGGTGTCCACCGATATAGTCATTGCATACGAATTGATCCTTCACAAATATCTCATAATTAGAGCCGGGTCATAATATCTGTTATACCCCTCTAATTATTTTTACCTTAAGTACCATTGATTCTCTAATGAACGATTTATTCATAACTGTTATGAATATTAATCTTTATATTCGTAATAGAAAGACTTGAGCGCTCAAATCGTTCAAGTACCGAATCAACCCTTAAGAGAGATACTCATCTACTTCTCGTAAGAATGAGTGAATTCCATGTCTATGTAAAACGTTCCCAGCTACATAACAGACTATGCCCCCAAAGTACGTAGTTATTGGTTGGGATTGCTACACCAACCTCACCTTTTAAATCAAATGACATATCCCGCCATGTAGGAGTTCGTAGTACACTCATGATTAAGATCAATCCATATATGACCATCAAGTAGATCGAAATGACTTTCTTTGTTTAACAGATATTATAAGAATGTCATTTCTATCTAGGTCCAGTCCTATATGATCACATCATATAAGGTGCCTCCATTCTCATGTCTCTATATGGACGATCTGGATTAAGATCGCCATCTAAATATAGAATGGACCGCAACTATAGATAAACCACAAACAAAGTACCCAGTTTGTTTACTCTCTATGGACTATTTAAGATTATTAACTTCAGACTTAAATCATCTGGTGCATGACACTCATACACCAAGTCTGAAGGTACATAAGTAATCTACGGTATTTATGAAGATATATAATATGCGAAAATTAAACAAACAATTTGATAAATGAATAATGCATCATTTTATTTCTTAACACATGAAACCGTTTACTTCACATGTAGCTCTAGGGCATACATACCAACAATAGCGGATAAACACTGAACGACTCATTGAAGATTCTTAATGGATGGTACACCAACGTCAATAAGAATCTTCTCTGGTCGAGTAGCACTTGTGATTCTTCGACTTGAGATACCACTGTGGGCGCATGAGACATCTTCCACACTTAGATGACAGTCACCGATCTATTTAAATCAGACCTCCGCTTGTTCGTTGGGTGTGGATAGATCCTCAGGGTGTCCTGTAAGTACCGAGATATGATCAATCCGTTCTGTGTATAGAGCATAGGAATTCCATATGATTAGCAATCAAATAAAAACCATGGGCCCGTGGTACACTTTAGAAGTCAGTTATAAGTGTTCTCTTTTAGAGATTGCTAATAGAGACGTCGACGGGATTATCCCTATAGAGATTTGAAGTTTACATCTATATCTCTGGGATATATCCGGATACCTGTGACGGAGGAATTATACATATGTCATGACCTCGACATGTATGATTCAACGAGATTATCCGTGATCGTCATAATTTACGGGTGGATAAATTATGGACACGAAATTGGATTTCGTGACGGATATGTCTGAATCTAGAGAGTCTCACTAATGAAATATACTTGTAGAGCACTAGGGCGACGTCTATAAATAATATTGATTATTTATAAAGTCGTTTAAATGTTAAACGAAAAATACATGTGTAGGGACCCGATAGTCATTTCCTAATTTTTGTGTATTTGCATTTAATGTTAGATTAATTCAAATATACATTAATTAATTGTCAAATTGAGATATTTTACTAATATCATAAATATATGTATTTGATATTTATTGTAAATATAATACATATTTTTAATATATTTATATTTAATTAATTATTTAATTATTTAATTATTAAATGATTAAATTAATTAAAATATAAATGTGTTAAAGTTGTGATAAATGTTGAGATGACTTAAAGATGCTTTACTTGACTTTAATAAATTCATTAAAGTGTTAATGATTTTTTAAAGACAAGTGGGCAAGTTGGCTTGAATGAAATAAATTGAAAAATATTAGTATTTTCTTTGTTGTGGAATTCGGCCAAGGCTAAAATGTCTAAGGGTTAGATATTTTTTCATTAACAAAAAATCTTATCAAAAACTCCATTGAAAGAAAAACAAAAGAAGCTTGAGGAAGAAGAAGAAAGACAAAAGAAAAATCAAAGAAAGCTTGGAATTTAGTGAGTATTTCCAACTAGCCATTAGAGAGAAAAATGTTCCTCTTGTTGTTGGCTTCAACTTGTGATGTTCTCATATTTTTCTATTCTTTATTCTTTGTGTTTTTGTTTGATGTAAGTTTGATGATAGGGTTATGCATGTATAAAGATTATAGAATGTTACTAATGAGTTAATAAGCATTCTTTTGATAATTTAAGAAACTAGTTGTCATTCTAGAGTTATTAACCCACTCTTAAATGACCTAGATTTGTTTTATAGTTATTTCATTGTGGTGAGGCTTGATTGGTGTGGAAGAAACTTGATTGAAGTGTTGGATTTAATTAATTTGGCCTAATTTGTCCAATTTATTGAAATTGAAAAATTAGGGTTTAAGACCACTTCCAAATTTAAGGATTTTCATTTATGTGATGTATCTGGATGTGTATATGATGCATATAAAATATTGGGTCAATTGGATTTCATCTTAATGTGTTTTTAACACAAAAAGAACAAAATGCACAATATGATCATGTAGTGAGGCTCACGGAATTGGGCAAATTTTTGGGGTTTCAAGTTACAATTTGAAATTTGGTATGTATGACATGTTAAAATCATCTTAGAAATGATTTAGAATCTTCCAAAATTGTTTCGAAAAATTTAGGACTAAAATGAACAAAATGCAAAGTTTTGGGGCAATTTGATAATTACACAAAATTTTGATTTCTTGTGTAATATTTCATAATTTGATAATTGGGTAATTAAATAAGTAAGTTTATTTAATTGATCCGAGAAAAAAATTTGAAATCGGAAAATTTTGATTTTCCACTGTTCTGCTGCGTTACCAAATTTCCACCTTAAAACCCCTTCAAAATGGTATCAGAGCGAGTCTGATTCTAGGCCCCCTAATATGATTAGCCCAATAAATTCAATGTTGAATCTTGTTGTCTTAGTTTATACATGCTTGTTTTAATCTAATTTGATTAGATTTATGGTGTATGACACTTTGCGGAAAATCTCTAATTAATAAGGTTTAAATGTAATTATGTATTTGATGCATGTTATATAATCCGTCTTGTCAATACGGTTTATGAATATTTCTTTGTGACTACATTTGAGTCTGTGCCTCTGCTGTGAGGGTGTAGCCGATAGAGATTTATTTATACCGGATGTATGTCAAATACTAGATAAATTCAAGCGAAAGCGCAATCCTGAACGTGCCCTAGCTGTCAGGGTTACGCATGTAGCTTGATTTGATCATTGACGAGTTTAACCTTGGTACGTCTCATTGTGGGTCTGCCTTAGCAGTCACAACGAGAAACGACCAGGACCGGAAACCCAGGAGTCAATATTGAGTGATTGACAAATGAGTTGTCTACCTGATGAATATACGTAGGCGAGACCGTGCCTCTATTGTGAGCTGAAATATAGTCATGGGATCCACCTTTCACTATTTGTATTTAATTTAATTATTAAATCTTTGTATTCTGTTTGGGGATTACAGTATTACATGATTTAGTGGGATGGACATTTTTAGATTAAAAATCCATGATCTAGTTAATGCTTTTGATATTATATGAAACTGCTTATATTTCTGCTAATCGTTTTTCGTGATCTATATGATAGATTTTTTATGGCGGCACCATCCACTAATCAGTTTGTCCGTATGTTAGATGTGAACAAACTCAAAGGCGCTGAGAACTTCACCGATTGAGACTTGGATTTGAGGATTGTCCTCGATTCTGAGAAGTTGAGATATGTTCTTGAGGGTCCGCTGCCCCTTATTGTGGCAGAGGACGCAACACCGGAGGAACGCAAAGTCTTCCAAGCTTGGAAGGATGATGATTTAAAAGTTAAATCATACATCTTAAGTTCGCTTTCACCGGGACTCAAGAAACAATAATATGGCATGTCAGATGCGTATAGTATGATGACACGATTAAGAGAATCGTTTGAGAACCAAGAACAAGTCATTGTTCATAAGGTCGCAATGGAACTGTTCCATGCGCGATTGGACGAGGGGCAAGCTTTGAGCTCGCATAATCTTCACATGATTGATTTGATCGATCAGCTGAGGCAAGATAATCTCCCTCTGAATGAAAATTCTTGGTAGGAGTGTCATTCTTGGTTCGCTCACAGCTTCATATCGCCAATTCATGATGTATTTCAACATGAATGGGATTATCTGCACCTACCATGAGCTGCATAGGATGTTGCTCACGGTGGAATAGGACCTCAAGAAGGGAGTACCGACTCGCCCTCTGATACCTACTTCACTTTCTACTTCTTCCCAGACTTGGTCAAAGGGAAAGAAGAAGAAATGGAAGAAAAAGAAGGGTTTCGGTCATCAACCACAGGCAAAGATAGCTAAGCCCAATATGGCTTCTAACGACAAGTGCCATCACTGCAGCAAGGTCAGACACTGGAAAAAAAATTGTCCTGACTATATTGCCCAGCTGAAGTGGGAGAGAGCATCTACATCAGGTACATTTATTTTTCCAGTTATTGATATATCTTTGGCTTGTGAAGCTGCTACATCCAACTGGATTTTAGATTATGTTTGTCTCATTCACATTTGCAATTCGTTGCAGGTGCTGATGGAAAGTAGGAAACTGAAGCCTGGAGAGATGCAGTTGCGATTCGGGAGTGGAGACTCACTGGATGCAGTTGCAGTGGGAGTATGCGAGATCCCTTTTCCGAATGGGACACTTTTGTTAAATGGATGTTATTTTGTACCTGGATGTGTAGCTAATATTATATCTCTTTTTGTATTTGATATAGAAGGTTATCGTATCAATATTAAGAATTTTTCTTTGTATTTATATGATAAAAGTAATATTCAGATCATTTGTTGTCCAAATAAGCATGGCCATTATACATTGCAAACTTCAAAATATATTTTAAATACTGGAGTTAATAAATGTAGTTTACCTGTTATTAATAATACTGAACTTTGGAATATGCAGCTAGGTCATATATGCGTTAAACGCTTTACCCAATTGGTTAGGAATGGTTTGATACCTGATCTCACCATTGAATCCTATCCAACTTGTGAATCGTGTATTCAAGGTAAGATAACCAAAGCTCCATTTTCAGGTGTTGGACACCTTGCCACTAACTTACTGAAACTCGTACATTCTGATGTATGTGGTCCACTAAGTCAGACTACTCATAGTGGTTATTCGTACTTCGTTACCTTTACCGATGATCTGTCATGGTACGGTTATGTCTATTTGATGCGACATAAATCAGAAACCTTTGAAAAGTTCAAAGAGTTCTGAAATGAAGTATAAAAATAAACTGGTCAATATATTAAATGCCTTCGATCTGATCGAGGCAGAGAATATATGAGTGGTGAGTTCATTGATTATATGAAGGAGAATGGGATTCTCACTCAATATACTCCTCCAAGTACTCCACAACACAATGGAGTGTTTGAGATGAGAAATCAGACTTTATTAGATATGGTCCGATCGATGTTGAGTTTCACAGATTTGCCCTATTCTTATGGGGCTACTCTCTTTTAATAGCTGCACATCTTTTGAATAAGATTCATTCAAAAGATGTTCCT
The DNA here is from genome assembly GCA_019454045.1 of Zanthoxylum bungeanum. Lineage (NCBI taxonomy): Eukaryota > Viridiplantae > Streptophyta > Magnoliopsida > Sapindales > Rutaceae > Zanthoxylum > Zanthoxylum bungeanum. The sequence goes on from SKCR01035491.1 coordinate 55,756, forward strand.
ACGACTCCGTATGAGATATGGTTCGTTAGGAGACCAAATCTTAGTTACATTAAGGTTTGAGGTTGTCTTGCCTATGTCAGGGTGACTCAGCAAGATAAGCTTTCGCCTCGAGGGCAAAAGTTTATGTTTGTCGGATATCCTTCGAATATGAGGGGATATATGTTATATGATACCGAGTATCGAAATATGTTCGTAGCTCGCTTCGCAAGATTTCTAGAAGTAGAATTTTTGTCTGAAGGTGGTAATCATAGACATGTTGAACTTGATGAAGTCCAACATGAAAACAACGAACCAACGGAGGAACCTGAAGTTCAAGTAGATGAAGGACCTTCAACACACACACTATGTAGGTCACAAAGGGTATCTAGACCTCATGATCGCTTGTATTTGATACAAGAAAAGAGTCTAGATGTTCTCTTAGTTGAAGAGACATATCATTTTACCTATAGAGAATCGATGTTGGACATCGACTCCGTGAAATGGCAAAGTGCCATGAAATCCGAGATAGACTCAATGTATGAGAATCAAGTTTGGGACTTGGTTCCGCTTCCTGAATGAATTGTTCCTATCGGTTGTAAATGGGTCTACAAAAGGAAGCGATGGTCTGACGGTAAGGTTGAAACTTACAAGGCCCGACTGGTAGCAAAAGGTTACACGCAGTGACCTGGCGTCGACTACGATGAAACTTTTTCACCAGTAGTCATGCTTAAGTCTATTAGGATTTTTCTTTCTATAATTGCGTATCATGACTACGAGATTTGGCAAATGGATGTCAAAACGACTTTTCTAAATGGATTTCTTGATGAAGAAATCTATATGGAACAGCCGGAAGGTTTTGCATCCAGCGAAAACTTAGGTATGATGTGTAAGCTTAAGAAGTCCATTTATGGACTTAAACAAGCTTCACGAAGTTGGAATCTTCGATTCGATGAGATTATTAGATCGTCTGGTTTTCTCAAGAATTCGGAAGAATCCTGTGTGTATCAGAAGGCTAGTGGTAGCATGGTCGTATTTTTAGTCCTATATGTTGATGACATCCTAATCATTGGAAATGATATAGGAATGTTACAAAGCGTCAAAGCATACCTTTGTAAGAATTTCTCCATGAAGGACCTGGGAGAAGCTTCCTATGTTTTAGGGATAAAACTCTATAGAGATAGACAAATGAGGCTGATTGGGTTATCCCAATCAACGTACATAGATACGATTTTGGAACGGTATAATTTTGGTAACTGTAAGACATCAAACAAACCGTTCAGACATGAGATTCATCTTTCGAAGAAGATGAGTCCACAAACAGAAAATGAGAATGTTAGAATGTTTAACCAACCTTATGCTTCGTGTTTGGGTAGCATAATGTATGTCATGTTATGTACGAGGCCTGATATCAGTTTCGCTGTTAGCGTAACTAGTCGATATCAGTCCAATCCAGGTAATGACCATTTGATGGCCATTAAACATATCATGAAGTATCTTAAAGGTACTAAGGATACGTTGATAACGAGTATACAGATTTCGATTTCCAATCGGATCCCGATGATAAAAAGTCTACATCTTGATTCGTCTTTACCCTTAACGGAGGTGCAATTTATTAGAAGAGTTCAAAACAGGGGTCAACAGCAGATTCCACCCCTGAGGCGGAATATATTACAGCTTCTGAAGCTGTAAATGGAGCTGTGTGGATAAAGAACTTTATCACAGAATTGGGAGTTGTCCCAAGTATCGAGAATGTGATTCGTTATACTGTGATAATAGTGGAGCCATTGCACAAGCAAAGGAACTGAGGGCGCATCAGAAGTCGAAGCATGTGGAACGGAAGTACCACATCATTCGAGAGATTGTGTCGCGATGGGATATTGTCGTGTGCAAGGTACCGAGTGAAGAAAATATAGCAGTTCCGCTGACGAAGGCCATACCTCCAAAGTTGTTTGATAAACACGTGGAGTCGATGGGTATTGGATACAATCGATATTGGTACTAGAGCAAGTGAGAGATTTTGTTGGGGTTGGCGCTCAGAGCGCCAATTCCCAGGTTGTATTTCTTTGAGAATACTACTATAAAATGTTATTATTTTGAATAATATAAGTAGTTTCTATAATATAATATAATATATCTTTTAATATGGTAAAGACGTAATGACCTTAGAATGACTAGTCATTATATTGTTACAAAAGTGTCACAACCGACATTGAGTTGTATCATGATGTTGTCATTCTCAGACAGTTCCTGGTCAAGGTTTACACTACTTGGTCAGTAAAGTAAACCCATTGAGACCGGTACATATCGTATACTGGAATATGTGATTCCAATGGTTTCTCAATGAACCATAAGTCTTGGAGACTCGTATAGACGTGTAGGTGTTTATAGCGGATAAACACTGAACAACTCACCGAAGATTCTTAATGGATAGTACACCAACGTCAATAAGAATCTTCTCGGATTGAGTAGCACTTGTGATTCTTCGACTTGAGATACCACTGTGGGCGCATGAGATATCTTCCACACTTAGATGGCAGTCACATCACTGATCTATTTAGATCAGACCTCCGCCTGTTCATTGGGTGTTGATAGATCCTCAAGGTGTCCTGTGAGTATCGAGATAGGTTCTGTCAGTTCTGTGTACAGAGCATAGGTAGTCCATATGATTAGCAATAAGATAAAAAACATGGGCCCGTGGTACACTTTATAAGTCAGTTATAAGTGTTCTCTTTTAGAGATTGTTAATAGAGATGTCGACAGGATTATCCCTATAGAGATTTGACGTTTACATCTATATCTCTGGGATATATCCGGATACCTGTGACAGAGGAATTATACATATTCCATGACCTCGACCTGTATGATTCAGCGAGATTATCCGTGATCGTCATAATTTACGGGTGGATAAATTATGGACACGGAATTGGATTTCGTGACGAATATGCCTGAATCTAGAGAGTCTCACTAATGAAATGTACTCGTAGAGCACTAGGGCAACATCTATGAATAATATTGATTATTTATAAAGTCGTTTAAAGGTTAAACGAAAAATACATGTGTATGGACCCGATAGTCATTTCCTAATTTTTGTGTATTTGCATTTAATGTTAGATTAATTCAAATACATATTAATTAATTGGAAAATTGAGATATTTGACTAATATCATAAATATATGTATTTGATATTTATTGTAAATATAATACATATATTTAATATATTTGTATTTAAATAATTAATTATTTATTTAATTGTTAAATGATTAAATTAATTAAAATATAAATGTGTTAAAGTTGTGATAAATGTTGAGATGACTTAAAGATGCTTTACTTGACTTTAATAAATTCATTAAAGTGTTAATGATTTTTAAAAGACAAGTGGGCTAGTTGGCTTGAATGAAATAAATTGAAAAATATTAGTATTTTCTTTGTTGTGGAATTCGGCCAAGGCTAAAATGTCTAAGGGTTAGATATTTTTTCATTAACCAAAAATATTATCAAAAACTCCATTGAAAGAAAAACAAAAGAAGCTTGAGGAAGAAGAAGAAAGACAAAATAAAAATCAAAGAAAGCTTAGAATTTAGTGAGTATTTCCAACTAGCCATTAGAAAGAAAAATGTTCCTCTTGTTGTTGGCTTCAACTTGTGATGTTCTCATGTTTTTCTATTCTTTATTCTTTGTGTTTTTGTTTGATGGAAGTTTGATGATATGGTTATGCATGTATAAAGATCATAGAATGTTACTAATGAGTTAATAAGCATTTTTTTGATAGTTTAAGAAACTAGTTGCCATTATAGAGTTATTGACCCACTCTTAAATGACATAGATTTGTTCTATAGTTATTTCATTGTGGTGAGGCTTGATTGGTGTGTAAGAAACTTGATTGAAGTGTTGGATTTAATTAATTTGGCCTAATTTGTCTAATTTATTGAAATTGAAAAATTAGGGTTTAAGACCACTTCCAAATTTAGGGCTTTTCATTTATGTGGTGTATTTGGATGTGTATATGATGCATATAAAATATTGGGTCAATTGGATTTCATCTTAATGTGTTTTGAACACAAAATGAACAAAATGCACAATATGGCCATGTATGTAGGCTCACGGCATTGGGCAAATTTTTGGGGTTTCAAGTTGTAATTTGAAATTTGATATGTATTACATGTTAAAATCATCTTAGAAATTATTTAGAATCATCCAAAATTATTTCGAACAATTTAGGACTAAAATGAACAAAATGCAAAATTTTTGGGCAATTTGATAATTACACAAAAATTTGATTTCTTGTGTAATATTTCATAATTTGATAATTGGGTAATTAAATAAATAAGTTTATTTAATTTATCTGAGAAAAAATTTTGAAATCGGAAAATTTTCATTTTCCATTGTTCCGCTGCGTTACCGGATTTTCGCCTTAAAACCCCTTCACCTGGTACTCAACTGGGAGAAATGCCACTTCATGGTGTAGGAATGCATTGTCCCGGGACATCGGATCTCACAAAATGGAATCGAGGTAGACAAAGTAAAAATTGAGACAATAGAAAAACTACCTCTGCCATCATCCGTTAAAGGGATTCGAAGTTTTCTCGGGCATGCATGATTTTACAGGAAATTTATCAAAAATTTCTCCAAGATTGCTAAACCTATGTGCAATCTACTGGAGAAAGATGTGTCTTTCCACTTCACCAAAGAATGCCACCATGCTTTTGAAATCTTGAAACAGAAGTTGGTCTCTACCCCTATCATAGTAGCATCAGACTGGACGCTTCCATTTGAAGTGATGTGCGATGCTAGTGATTTTACTATAGGTGCAGTTTTGGGACAACACGAAGAAAAAGTGTTTCATACCATCTACTACGCCAGTAAAACTTTGAGTTAAGCACAACTCAACTACACAACAACTGAAAAGGAGTTGCTCGCAGTTGTATTTTCTTTTGATAAATTCCTCTCATATTTGATGGGTCCCAAAATGGTGGTCTACACAGATTATTCAGTAATCAAATACTTGATCGCGAAAAAAGATACCAAGCCGAGATTGATCTGTTGGGTGCTTCTGTCGCAAGAATTTGATGTGGAGATCCGAGACAAGAAGGGGACAGAAAATCAAGTGGCTGATCACTTGTCAAGGCTCGAAAATGAAGGAACAATTGGCACTGAACTGACAATTAAAAAAACTTTTCCAAATGAACAGTTGTTTGCCATCAAGCAGCATGAAGTCCTATGGTATGCTGACTATGTAAACTATGTAGTATCAGGGAAATGGCCATTAGAATGGACACATCAGCAACGGAAGAAATTCTTCAAAGAAGTCAAGTATTATGTCTGGGATGAGCCGTACCTATTCAAACGTTGTGCTGATCAGTTATTACGGCGTTGTGTTCCACATGAGGAAGTCAGTAGTGTCTTGCAGCATTGTCATTCATCACCTTACGGAGGGCATTTCAGTGGAGATAAAAATGTAGCCAAAGTCTTACAATTAGGTTTGTTCTGGCCCACTTTATTTAAAGATTCTCACTTATTCGTTCTTCAATGTGACAGGTGCCAGAGAACGGGAAATATTTCAAGGAGAAATGAAGGACCTCTTTAAAGCATTCTTGAAGTGGAGATATTTGATGTGTGGGGAATTGACTTTATGTGACCATTTGTTCCATCATACGGAAACTTGTACATTCTGGTTACAGTAGACTACGTCTCCAAATGGGTTGAAGCAACAGCACTGCCATCAAATGACTCAAAAGTGGTGATAAAATTCCTTAAAAAGAATATTTTCACTCGCTTCGGAACACCTCGGGCAATTATCAGTGATGGTGGCACACACTTCTATAACAGATACTTCGATGCATTCCTATCAAAATTAGAGTTACTCATAGAGTTGTCACTGCTTACCATTCGTAGTCAAATGGACAGGTTGAAGTTTCAAACAGAGAAATCAAGAGAATCTTGGAGAGAACCGTTGGATCAACAAGGAGGGAATGGTCTATAAAACTGGATGATGCATTATGGGCCTACCGGACAGCTTACATGACACCCATTGGTATGTCCCCATATCGAATGGTGTTTGGGAAAGTATGTCATCTGCCTGTGGAGCTTGAACACAAAGCGTATTGGGCATTGAAGAAGTTAAATCTTGATCTACAAGTAGCAGGGGAGGAACAGCTCTTACAACTGGATGAATTGGAGGAATTTCGCCTTCATGCTTATGAGAATGCCAAACTGTACAAAGAAAATACCAAGAAGTGGCATGATAAAAAAAATAGTGTGCAGACAACTAGAAACAGGGCAGCAGGTGTTGTTATACAATACAAGGTTGAAACTTTTCCCTGGAAAGCTGAAATCAAGGTGGTCAGATCCATTTGTGATTACTAAGGTGTTACCTTACGGAGTGGTTGAGATATACAACCCCAACTCCAACAACACATTCATGGTAAACAGCCAGCGTGTCAAGCACTACTGGGGAGAATCATTTGAGCGTCAAAAAGAGAGTCTCACACTTGCAGACACAGCCTAACGTTCGAGCAGTCATGTCTAGCTGACGACGTTAAACTTAGCGCTAGCATGGAGGCAACCCATGCAATTTGTGTATATATTGAGATTTAGTGTGTTTTATTTTTGTGTGTTTTAATTTTTGTAGGAAAAGTCACAGACATGATGGAAGAAGTTCTCGCAAAACTTCACAATAATTTCATTCTCTCCCTCAAAAATCTCTGACGAAAGTCTACAAAGCACGCATTGAGAGAATGAGACTTCTAATGATCAAAGGTATTCCTAGTGATATACGTTGGATAATTGAAGCACAAGTCTGATTGGCAGGTGAGTCATCAGACTCTTTTATTTCATTTCTGCCTGGTTTGGGAAAAAATACCTATGCTAAAAAAAAGAGCTAAACGATTAGGTGTTTGTTATAAATGTGCACGCATGGCATGTAATACTAGTTGTCGTTCTTTAGGAATGATGTCTGATAACCGCGAAGATAAAATAAAATTCATTAGGGATGACATGAGTAAGGAGTATTTAGATGACATATCATTGACTCTTGAGACGCATCCCAGTGGATATGTGTATCACGTAATTCACATGTTATATACACAGTTTCAAAAAGAAAGACAACAATTGAGTCTCAGGAATCTGACTTTAAAAAACCTTGTTTGCCAATTTATAAAAAAATTAGATGGGAAGTTTGTCTCTGACACATAGATGTCATTCAAGCCGTTACTTCGTGTACATATTATTATTTCTTTGTATTTAACTAATAATTATGAATTGTTTTGTGATTTTCTTTTATTTTCGCTGACAAGATCCAGACTTTTTGACTTTCACGATTTATTTATTGTTTAGCTAATAATTGTCATTTGGCAGGTACTAATGCTATTATTACTCACCCTTTTTCAGGATCTATAAATTCAGCTCGTCATTGCCTTCTTGTAGACATCCAAATTTGAGAGATATATAAAAAAAATGGAAGCAACTTCAAGAAGACTAGTTGTTAACATCTGTGTGTTTTTTTGTACTAGTTCTGGTTCTAAACCAGAATTTGTTGAGGCAGCACAAGAATTGGGTAGAGTCATAGCTGAGAGGAATATGCACTTAGTACATGGCGGTGGCAATCTTGGACTAATGGGGTATGTTTCAAGGACTGTACAGGAATGAGGTAGTCAAGTTTTGGGAATCATCCCAAAACCTTTGGCAAAGGTGAATCTTATCGGACAATCAAACGGAGAGGAATGCATCGTGCCAGGTATGTCTGAACGACTTGTTAAAATGATTAATTATGTTGATGCTTTTATTGCTTTGCTAGGTGACTTGGGCACGATGGAGGAAATTTTTACAGTGTTATCTTGGGCGAACTTGAACATACACTAGAAACCTATTGGATTATTTAATGTTGATGGATTTTTTGACTTTCTTTTTGTGTTTCTTGAAGATGCCCGGATAAATGGGTTCCTTTCCAAACCCATAAAAGATTTACTCTGCACTGCCAGAACAACCAATGATTTAATTAACCAAATCTTAGCATTTGAACCACAAATTGACCTTATCATTTCCAAGATAAACTGGTTCGATAATGATCGTGGTCAGAAATGTCGGATAAATCTGGATCTTAACCTTTAATTTTCTGTACAATTCCACGCTAACCAGGTACTGTCTCCTAAACTTTCCTTCTTCTTTTTAAGACATTGGGGACAATGTCTCAATTAGGTTTGGGGGGAATAGTTGACTATTATCTTATTTTTTATTATTCTTGTGTTATTTTTAGTCAAAAATTCAAAAATTTTAAACAAAAATCACAATTTTTTTTGTTTTTATGTTTTAAATTTGACTAATCAGGTGGAATTGTGTTTGAGATAGTTGTGTAATGAATTTTCACTCTTGAGACGTATCTCAGTCTATTTCGTAATAAGTTAATTTTTGTTTATTTCCTTTTCAATTATTTAAATTTGTGAATTCTCCATAATACTGACTAAATTGGATCTTCATATGCTCATTTGACAGGTATTATCAACATGCATGGTAACATACGGACATGGATTGTAAGTGAAAAGTTTGTAATATTCAGTGCTCTAGTTTATTGGATGAAGCATCTAAAAGTGATGGATTAAAAAAAATTATGTATATAAATAATTAACCATGCTTTTACCTAGTAACCGGACATCTTGCCTCAGTAAGCAGTGATTATTCGCATCAAACGGAAAAGCTTGAGTTAATAATAATAAAGTTTCTACTTAGTAACCGGACGTCTTGCCTTAGTAGTAGTGATTATTCGTGTAAAACGGTGGAACTTTTAATATCTGAGATCCGATTGATTAAGTCTGTATGGGTGTCTTAACACTTAGTGTCCTAAAGCCAACTAGTTTGGGAGTCACTGATCCAAAGTTCGCTACAAGGATTGAAAATGTTATATAAAAAAAAATCAGAAAAATATCTATTGCCAAAAAGGTCTAAATTCTTATATAACTTTAGGATAAAAATATTACTCTCTTTTCAAATACACTTATAAATATTGTGGGCACAATGAGTTAATTAATACCATGTTGGTTGTGTATATGGAGAATGATAAAAATAATCAGAGAATTTACTTATTTGGTAATTTAGAAAGAAAGAAAACAACTACTAACTTGAATAAGAAGTTTCACTTGTTTAGTTACTAACTTGTTTATTTTGTTTCTTTTGTCTTTTTGCTTTTGTGTGCATTTGATTGACGTTTGTGGATATCATCGCTGTAAGCCCTCGCGAGACTACAATTCGTCTACTATGGACACCTAGGGGTTTAAAGGCTTGTTGCATATACTAAATGCAACTGTAATCCCTACGAAAGTGGCTTAGTTTAATTTTATTTTAAAGTTGTGTATTTTATTTTATTTTATTTTATTGTTTTGCTCGAGGACTAGCAAAATGTTAGGTTTGGGGTGTGATAAGAGGAAAATATATCAATATTTACCTCCTCTTTTACTTAATATTTTGTATAGTTTCTCGAGTTTTGGGAATATTTTGATGTGTTTTCTGTTATTTTGTAGATAAATAAGATTTCAGGACTCAATGGAATCAAATCAGGGCTAAAACAGCGAAAAAACAGACAAAATGACAAAAATATAATTTCACACATCGTGACGCATATGTTCTCTGCGTCGCGATGCGCCACAAGTATTATTCTGCCGACACGCATCATCATGACGTCAGCATAATAATTCAACTTGCCGACACCTTGCATCAGTAATGATGTCAGTGTCGAGACGCCAAGACTTCACGTGTCGCGACGCCGAGCCAATAATTCAGTTGCCGACATCCGCGTGCCACGTGTTACCATCTTGTCAAAGCCGCGTGCTATGTGTCAAGAATCCACGCGCGTCGCGACGCGCAGAGCCAAATTTTACCTATAAATTGAGGCCGAATTCATTTGAAAAATTCATACTTTCTTCTGGGGATTTCCTTCAGAATACTAAGAAGATTGTGCCTTGCTTGTTTATTTATAGCTTTCTTGTATTTAATTTTTATTTTAAGCAATAAATATTTCTTTGTTTTACTTTTAAGTATGAGTAGGCAACTTCTTTCTACTATGGTGAAAATGTGAAGCTTTTATTATTATAATTTAGATTAATCACCCTTAGTTATAATATATAAACTATCTTAAAACCTGACTTAATGAGATACTGCATTTATGGTTGGTTGGACTTAATTTAATTAATTTTAACCTGACTTAATTGGATACCGCCTTTATGGTCGGTTGGAATTAATTAAAAATCTGACTTAATCAGGATACCGCCTATATGGTCGGTAGGTAATATAACGCAACTTTTATTATTATAATAAGGGAGATTTCTAAATTAGAAGTAATAAAAGTGGATCACATAGTCCCAACATTTTATTTTATTATTTTATTTTAATTTTTTAATTTTCAAGTTTGTTTTATGTTGTTTTATTTATTTATGTATTTAATAATCCTAGATATGTGTTATAACTAAATACCATATCTAGGGTTGTGATGAATTCCAATATCACTGGTTTATAAGTTGGTTATTTTGTGTCTTGGGTAATATATTGGTTTATTTATTGAGCCTTAGTTTTAATGCTTCTTGTTAACTGGCCATTAATAAAATTGATATGGTAAACTTAAAATGAAGGTTTCAGCCTTAGACTCAGTAGCTCACGATCTCACCTTACGGTTAATGTCCTTAAGGTAGATTTCCTTACAGGATAGGAATATACCTGTCTGGCGAGGATAGCCATAATTGGAACTTAAACTTAATGAATTCAGAGTTTCTTAATCAACATAGGAATATAGTTAATTGGGTTACTTTAGGTGTTTGCATCTGACTATCGGAAGAGGATTTTTCATAACTTCATGTTCTAGGTTAATAAACCGATATATTACACAAACATGAGATAATCACTTAATCTTTAAAAGATATTGGAAGGATTCACAACCCTAGTTAGTTTTATAATATTGATTTCTCCTTTAATTTACTTTAGCACTGTTTTAATTACTTGTCTTTAGTAAACATCCTCATCCAATCAACAATCAAATCAATTAGATACTCGTAGATATTTAACTTCATAAATTGATAGCATAGGTATTATGTCCTCGTGGGATCGATATATTTTATACTACTTGAGCAATACGTGCACTTGAGTTACGTGTGTGTTTACCACCGATCAATAGGAATCATGCATCATCATTTGAAACTTTTAAGATCAAGTGCATTAAAGCCAAAAATCATTTTCATCTTGTTTTAAGCATTGGAACCGGCATACCGATGTAGAGACCGACATATCGGTGAATAGGAATTGGCAAACTTGTGATAGAAAAATGAGACTGAAGGTCTCTGGACACTTGCTTTCGAACAGCATGTCGAATGCTACTCGAACGTGAAGTCTCTAGATGGTTTCGTTCGAACATCATGGAAAATGCCTCAGACCTAGAGAGACCGACATATCGATCTCATATGATACACTCATAAAGTGATTATTTACTCCCAAGTATAAGAGTGTTGAAGTAATAAAATAACCCGGTAAGTCTGGGGTCGATCCACAAGGAATAGATTTAGTAAAATAAAATAATAATTCGAGTAAAAATAAAAAATATTTGATTTGTTTGAAGTGATTAGAAATTTTAAATTAGATTGCAACAATAAAATAAAATTTTGGGGATAGGGATAAGGGATATGGGATCCACTTTTAATATTTCAAATTTTGAAATCTTACTTTTTATAATATATATAAATTGCCATCATTACCCAATTAATTTATTTCAGGAATTAATTATGTCAAAACATATAAAAGCAGTCATAAAGGCGGTGATAACATTTGTCCATAATAAGTTTAGTTAGGTACTCAATTATGTCAAATAAATAAAACCATCCATATAGGCGATAACAAAATTTGTCAATAATTAATCCAGATTTAAATTAAATATTAGTATTTAGATTACAATTTATATATTATAATATGAATAAGATTAATCTATATTTTCATATTAAAAGCTTAATCTTTTATCCAAGTAGTATGAAATTAGCTACTCATGATTTGAATAAAAACACTCAAAATTTTATTACTGAAAAAAATTACAAGAAAGCTTTAAAAAAACACACACACAATAGTTGAAACTCCATAAATTTTCAGAGAGAATTGTGGAAATCAAACTGAAGAAAATGATGTGTTGAGCACCTCTATTTATAGTAGAGGGCTCAGCCCCCTCCACCGAAAATGCACCCTCCACCAAACATGTTTATTATTTTTTTATTTATTTTTTGTTTTTTTACTTTAATAATGACATATAACACACTTTTTATTTTTATCAATTTCGGCCTTGAAAAATTCAGAACTAGAAAATCTTATAAACAGAAAAGTTGTAGATATTTGAGTCTTATTTCATCTGGAACTAGAATTGCCTCAATCCGATATCTGAGTAAAAAGTTGTGGCTGAAATACGAAAATTGCACAAAGTTGGCATTTCCGAAATTGTACACTGTTAGAATGCCCTTTTAAGTTTTTGTCCTCCAAAATACAAATGTCACGTCCATTTTTCTAATTATGCATCCAAAGTATTATTTCACATACATAAGAAATAAAAATCACAATAAATATATAAAACATAAATTTAATTATTATTTTACAAATGTACTAAATTAAGGGGATTAATGAAACTGCAAGTGTAAAATGATTAATTTTTCTTTTTATAAATATGAACTTTTTAGAGTTAATCACCATACCGGTGTCCATACCGGTTAATCTGGAGCCTTTTCTATTCTCTGGAATCGGCATGTACATACTAGTGTGATAGTGTCTATACCGGTCACTGTGTAACAATAAAAAATACAATTGTCATATTTTCAAAAGTCGTTTCTTACTGTCAGACCGGCATACCGGTTACAGAGCTGCATAACGATCTTATTCAATTTTAAGCCTATAAATTGAAGCTTGTTTTTATTTTTATTTGGGGAACATATTGAGAAAAATATATACAAAACAAAAATCATCTTCATACATCTTTTAATTATAAAAACAAGCTTCAAACACTTTCAAATAGAGTTTTCAAATCTTCAATATCTTACACTCTTTTTATTTGATAAAGCTCACATTTCAACTTCATATTCATATTAGTGAGCTTTGATACATTTGGGTTGAGATACTTAGATTTTAATATTCCTTGTAATATTTTGTGAGAACACAAATTATTATTGTAAAATTTTCATTATCAAACATTTGTGAGAATCCATTGTGATAGTAGTGATCACTCTTAAGGGAATAATTATTGGAAAGGTTTAAGAATCCTTGAAAGAAAATTCTAAATGTTTGGGAGTGAGTTCGGAAAACTCTCGTTGTGAAATATGGATTCATTTTACATAGTGGAAAGCTTCAAACGTGTCTTGGAGTAGTGGACTTAGGCAATAAGTTGGCTGAACCACTATAAATCATGTGTCAATTTCTCTATCCCTATCTGACTTATTTATTGCAAGGTTTATATTATTTTGAATTGTGGAAATTGATTTCTAAGCAAAATCGATAAAGTAACGAAGTAGCTTAATATTGAAAAGATTTTTAATTCAATTCATTTTTGAAGTACCCAATTCACCCCTTCTTGGATATAGATTGTTTAAGTGTCTGTAGGTAATTTCAAATGGTATCAGAGCTTAGACTTTTCCCAAAAGATTTAACCATCCGAGAAGAGATCAAATGGCCTCTACAAGCTACACAACAAACTTTTCCAAAGGTGCATCCCCTGATAGACCGTTATTTTATGACGAAACGAACTTCAAATATTGGAAAAATAGGATGCCCATATTTTTGCTCGCCTACGACATTGATGGATATTTAGAGATCGTGAACGAATGAATAACTTCGGTAAATTCAAATGCACTTGAATTTTTATACAATGCAATAGAATAAAGCATAATAAATAGGATTATCAAATTTGCAAATGCTTATAAATTATGGAAATCAATAGAATTCCTAATTAGGTAAATAGCCAATTAAATGAATGCAATATTGATTCTTGCACATCAAATGATAAAATTTATAATTTAGCATTCATAGTTATAGAAAATCTTAGAGAGGAATCGAAAAAAGAAAGCATTGTTATTTGTGGAAATGGAATTTCTAATTATGATGAAATGCTTGACATGTTGAATGATTTGCATGATAAATATAATGCTATTAGAAAGAAATGTTAATTGATTAAGAAATAGCATACATTACTTCACATGAACATGCATCATGTATGGATATAATTCATGTTTTAGATAATGAAAATATTTGCTTAAAGGCCAAACATGAAAATAATGTGATGATTGAAAAAAATGAACATGCATCTCTTATTGAACAAAATCATGATTTAGAAAATGAGAACATGTGTTTAAAAGTAGAGCATGAACATTGTGTAGAGAACTTGCAAAATGAAGCATCTACTTCTAAATCATCATGTGCCTGTGGATTTTTGAAAATTAAGAATGATGATTTAAATAAGAAAATGGATGATTTGCATGAAATTATGACTAAGTTCACTCAATGTGAAAAGAATTTCAAAATATTATTGGGTTCACAAAGAGGTGTTTTTAGAAAATGTGGATTAAGATATAAGTCTCATATTAAGCAAAAATATTTGAAAAATTATTTTGTGAATGCATTTAATTCATATACACATTCATCATATGCACATGCATTTAAAGTTAACTCAAATATTGAATGTCATGCATGTAATATGAAAGGTCACAAAATTTATGATTGTTTGACCAAAAAGAAAAATGTGAATGTTATTTGAGTTCCCAAAGGAATTAAGATTAAGCCCCATAGACCCAAGAAATTTTGGGTATCAAAATGTGTTTGAATGATTTTGTAGGTGAAACTTTGGGAAAATCAATAAATGAGAAATGTAAATGATCTCAAAAACTCAATACAAAGTGAGGAAAAAGCTAAATAAAGAGAATACTAAGTGCAACCTTAAAAACGACTAAGATATCTCGCACACTCCTCAATGGAGTGGAGGTATGAAAAATTTTATCCTCAAAATCTTATGGATTAGTTATTCATCACATTGCATAGTTACTAGACACGCACTTAGAAACTATTACAATTACTTGGCATGATAAGCATTTATAAATGAATTATGTGAATTATAATTGATGATTTTGGATAAAGTTTAAAATATGCAATTAATGGTGCTTAAATGCGTTATATTAGGATTATGAGCACAAATTATCATATATGTGTTCGATCTCATGTTTGATTGTATAAATATTTTTTAGATTGATTGTATGATGATTAAAATGCTTATTGAGTGATTTCATTGATTATAATGCCTTAAGATATTATTTTATTGAGAATTGATGAATATGAAATTTTTCAATCCATGATTTGATTTTTATGATTGATTATATATTAGGATTGTTAAAATAATTTTTTTTGAAGATCTTACGAATGATCCCAATTGTTTGATTGATAAATTACATATTGCGGATAATATGATGACATATTGAATCTTATGGCCTTATGAGATGAATATGAATATTTAAATTAAATAATATGTCTTATTATAAATGAAATACAATTGATTGTTTTCCTTATATTCATGATATTTTCTTAAAAGGGAGAAATAAAATAATTTATTTGTTTTCCAATTGGTATCACTTTAAGGAGAAAAAATAAAAATTTTACTTTTTGACGATTTTACCATTGGTATCACATGAACAAGTTGATTTAATTTTGATGATTTTTATCAAAAACAATCAATTGATTTCTAGTAAAAAATTTTGAAAATTTATATCTCAATTGGAATCAATTTTTCTTGTTATATATGATCACATGTTTTGATTTATTACTTATATTGAAATGATCACATGCTTATATTTGATCACATGAATGAAAGGTGATAACATGCAATTTTTGGTGTTTGAAAACTTCATTTTTAATTAGTTGCACAAAATTATCTCGTATGTATGTTTGTTCTTGCGTTTATTTTATTTCAATATTTATGAACAAATATTTGAGTGATTTTGATGAAATGTGATCATAATGTGCTTTTTGTATTGCATAACTAGAATGTATGCATATTTTTCTTTTTTGGATATCCATGTTTGATCACATGATTAAATATTGTATAGATATTTATTTATCATAAATGAAAATGAGTGTCATAACTTATGTGTTATTTAGATATAAGTATATTTGGCTATGAACTTTGTTTTTATATTGATATATTTTCATCATATTGGATAATTATTTGAATCATTGAGGATATTTTATGAAAATCTTTTATGAATGATTCAATTGCTTAATTTATATATTTCATTGTGTATTGATGTGTTTTTTAAAATAACAATGAGGGAGATTGTTAAGCATGATATTTCTATTTAAATTCATTGGTTGATTATCAAAGAGAGAGAAATAATCTCAAGTTCTTTGTTTGCTTAAATAAAGATGAAGCAAATAATTTATGGAAAAGCTTATGTTTTTGAAATGTCTTATTCTTTTTTTTTTAATAAGTTTTTAGTTTTTATAAATTTGAATCATGTTTTAATTGATTAAATCTTATTTGCTTGATTCAAGTGTGATTAATTCTAAGAGCTTAATAATGAAATATATAAATTCTTTTGCTCTTATGATGTTTTGTTGTGTTTAGTCCATATGGTTAAAATGTGATATTTTCTTTGGAATGCATAAGCTGTGTGAATCATTTGCATAGTTTCACTTTCATACAATTATTATGCTTGAATATGAATATATGTTTCTAGCAATTGATGTGCTCAAATATGAAAATATTATTCTTGTGAAACGCTATGCAAATTGAATTCCATGCCATGGCTCCTTTGGTATCTTTATTTTAAAAATAGAGAGCTATCATTGCTATCCTCTTTTATTTTGCTAATGGCAAAATAGATACTTATCTAAGGGGGATTAATCATGTTTTATTGATTACCTCTTACTTCTCATATCTTGTTGCTTATGCCAAAAGAGAATAAATAATTGTGAGCTAAAACTTGTGTTTTATATGGTTAGCAAATGAGGAGCATTGTCAAATAGGGAGAAATATTTAGATCAATTTGATGAAAATGTCAAATGTGGTATCTCAATTTAACTAATCTTCCTTATTGATGTTTAATTGTCTATTTATTTAGAACAAAGAAATATAGCACAACTTGAGGGGAAGTTTTATGTTTATACAAGTCATCATCAAGACAAATTGGTTGGAATCTTTAGCCCTTATGATGTTCTACTGCTTCTAGTTCATATGATCAAAATGTTATATTATTTTTTTTGGACTATTTAAGTTTTGGAATTTTGCATAATCTCATGCAATTGCTATATTCAAATGAGAAAATTTTATTTACAATTGTTATGCTTAAATGAATATGCCACTTACATAAGATAATTCACAAATTGAGTTTATCATGAGTCCATGTTTCTTTTATTGGTTAAAAAAAAAAAATTTGGATCATGTTTATATGGTATCATTTGTTTTAAGAAGTGAAAGCTTTCACTTATCTTCTCACATTTTTGCTAGTGTCAAATGGGGAGAAAAAGTAAAGGAATACATCTCAAGTTGATATTTCTTTTTGAGTGTATTTTGTCTAAATCTTAGGATAAAAAAAAGATGCACATGTTGAGGTACATCAAATTGTCATCATAAAAAAAGGGAGATTGCTGATACCATGATTTTGATGATGTCAATGAAGCAAAAACGCTCAAAGATAAGAAAATCAAAGACATTAAGACTTTGGCAAAGATGATCAAATTTAGTGACTTGGTTTTCATGGTGTCAAAACGTTTAAATATTAGCGAATCAAGTTCGATGAGGCCAAAGAACCAAAATGTTAATGAAGAGCCAAAATAAGATATAAGATGATCAAGAGAGAAAACATGATAAAGAACCAAAAAGAGGATGAAAAAACCAAAGTAAGAGCCAAGCAGATAAAAATCAATGATGAGAGTTAAGAATTAATGTAAGTGAGTTCTTATTCAAGTGTTTCTAAGATCATATGAATTATGCATCATCATTTGAAGCTTTTAAGATCAAGTGCATTAAAGCGAAAAATCATTTTCAACTTGTTTTAAGCATTGGAATCGGCATACCGGTGAACCGGTATATCGGTGATTGGCAAAACGAGACTCAAGGTCTTTGGATACTTGCATTCGAACGACATGTCAAACGTTACTCGAACATGAAGTCTCTGGACGATTTCGTTTGAACAACATGGAAAATGTTTCACAAATGTCATACCCAAAGAGACCAGCATAATGGTCCCATACCGGTGTTCATACTGGTTAAGTCTTTTATACTCTAGGGAACCGGTATGAACTATACCAGTGTCCATATCGATCACTGTGTAACGATAAAAAATACAACAATCATATTTTCATAAGCTGTTTCTTACTGTCAGACCGGCATACCGGTACTGTAGACTGTCATACCAGTCACAGAGCTGCATAACAACTTTATTCAGTTTTAAGCATATAAATTGAAGCTTAGTTTCATTTTTTGCGCAGGGAACATATTGAGAAAAATATATACAGAGAAAAAATCATATACATACATCTTTTAATTACAAAAACAAACTTCAAACACTTTCAAAGAGAGTTTTCAAATCTTCAACATCTTATACTCTCTTTATTTGAAAAAAAAACTCATATTTCATCTTCATATTCATATTAGTGAGCTTTGATACATTTGAGTTAAGATACTCACATTTTAATCTTCATTGTAATATTTTGTGAGTATCCAAATTATTGTTATAAAATTTTCATAATCAAACACTTACTTGTGATAGTCCCTTGTGAGCTCTGTGATCGCTCTTAGGGGGAAAATTATTGTAAGGATTTAGGAAGTCTTGGAAGAAAATCTTCAAGGTTTGAGAGTGAGCCTAAAAAACTCTCGTTGTAACATGTGGATTTATTTTACATAGTGGAAAGTTTTAAGCGTGTGTTAAAGGAGTTGACCGAACCACTATAAATCTGATGTCAATTTCTCTATCTGTATCTTACTTATTTATTGCAAGGTTTATATTATTTTGAATTGTAGAAATTGAATTCTAAGCAAAATCAGTAAAGATACTAATTAAGTAATTTAATATTGAAAATATTTTTAATTTCGTATTATTTGTGAAGTATCCAATTCAACCCTCCTCTCTTGAGTATAGATTGTTTAAGTGTAATTCCACAAGCCAATTTGAGGTCGATATTGTACATAATCAAACCATCTTAATCGTGTTTCTCCCATATTCTCATTAATCGGCACTGCATCTACTTTTATCATAATTTATCTATTAGTAATATTAATAAGATTATTGCAAAAATGTTCAATTATTGCAAATTACAGACACCTCCTTCAACCATAATGAGTAAATTAATCGGAAAATTAGTCACACAAAAATTAGGGTTTTTAGAGCATAGAATTTACAATAGAGAGTCTTGAAGAGTAAATACAATGGCAGAAGAAGAAAAAGAATCGAAAATTGAAGGAGAAGAAGAAGAAGAAGAAGAAGAATTGAAGCCATGGGAACAGCACTCTCGAGTGATAAGCATGCCTCGTTTCGATTACAACTCACCTTCTTCTCTTCTTCAACGCTCTCACTCTGGCTTTCTAATCACCTGCACCATCAGTATTATTTTTCACTTCACACTTTTTAATTTTTTTAATTTTTCTTTTTTTTATTATTATTCATTTATACATTTCTTTATTCGTTTCTCAATTTGGCTTTGGCTTTCAGAGAGGGAGAAAAGTGCTACTAAAGAAGCCATTTCAATTCTTCACAAGGTTTTCTCCTTTCATTTCATTTTTCTTATATAATTATTTGTATTTATCTTCTTGCTATCCCATTTGAGGATTTTTTCTCTTTGAAAAAAAAAAAAGAACAATGGGTTTTAATTGCTAGCTATGGAGGTCAAGCTTTTTATTATTAAATTTGTGGGTTTGTTTCTGTTTTGGATGGAGGTGCACTGGTTGCTAAATATTAGCTATCAAGTAGTAAAAAGTGAAATCAAGCAGAAACATGGTAGTTACAAATATACCTTGAGTTATGTCAATGGTGGAACATGCCTTTGTCTATATAATGAGTTTGTAAAATTGTTTTGCTGTCATATTAAAAGTGTTTGATATCCTAAGTTTGTAATCGAGCCGAAATGGCCGAGTATTTACATCTTTATGATGTCTTTAATTAATGAATTCTCCACTAACCTTCAAAAAAAAAAAGTGTTTGATAACAGGAATCAATTTTCCTTTTCCCCTGTGTGTTTTTCAGATGATGTCTTGTGAATCCCGAAGTTAGATTAGTCCTTATACTGCTTTTCCCTTATAATCATTGTTTTATATTTGTTAATATTTCTAGAGATAAATCCAGAATAGATATCTTTTACATATCGCTGACTCTACGCAAATTGGTTTAAACTTTGAATATGGTAATGCCAATTATAATGTATTTAACTTCCATTACTGCAGAAGGCCATGTCAATGTGTACGCTTTTTTTTTTGCAACAGAAAGCCATCAGCCATAAGTTGGCGCATAAGGTTTTCTTAGTATACCTGTTCTTTTTAAAGGTTTCAGTCACAGACAATGTTGGTCTTTGTTACTACTTATTCATGTAACTATTCCTAATTCTATTTTTAAGTTATTGGTATGTTTGACTTCTTCAATAAATGTAGATAAGCTAATGGTCTAAAATATAGCTTGTTTCTCACATGTTGATATTCTGGATATGAAATGGCTATACTAATTTCCATAGTCTTTTGGAATTAATGTAGTATGTTGGACCCAACAATATTGAGAACTCTCAAAGTTTGGAATTCTCGAATACAATTGGAGATTGCAAGAGAAGGAAAATATGCATGGACGATATAAATGGAAAGTGCGCCAATGGTGCGGAGATCAACAGCATTGAAGGGAATTCAGGTGGTAACTTTCTCTTTGAGAAGGCGAGAATTTTTAATTTTGTTACACTGCCTGTTGAGGAAATTGATAATGAAATTTCACTGATGTAATGTATATGTTCTGATGGTAGGTGGACTTTCAAGAAATGAGTGTCACTCCAATGTGAAGACAGATACAAATACAGCAACAGATTTTGACATGTCTCTAGTAAAGCTAACGAAGAATGGTTTGATTCTACTTACCTTCCCCAGAGAAAATGTTCCCAACACTATTAACATTGTATCAAACATCTTTCAGTCTTTGGACTCTGGAAATCTGAAGTCACCATCGTAAGTTGTTTATCTGTCAGATTTTAACATCTTTACTGTTCAAAGCCGTTAGGAGGCACTGTTTTCAATATGATTATTTTTGTTTCTTGATATTAGTACTTAGTAGTGTGTGTGTGTGTGTGTGTGTGTCTAGTTATTTCTTCCTTATATGTGCTCAGATGTCTTCAGGTCAAAATCCTGTATGGTTCTGCTAATGCATATAAGAACTGAAGCTTGTTTCATATACGTAACTGTTGTGTCTTTTTGTATTCCTGTATCATGTTTCCAACATGTTGCAATAATATTAATGAAATATTCTCTGAAGTATGGGGAGGACCTTCATATTCTTAAAATTTTCATACTAATTCCCGGTTTTCTTGCAATCAAGTTTTCTGTTCATAATTAGGCCTAGCAATCCATTTACCCTAGTATATTTTAGTTCTATGCTTTATGAAAGCAAATTTAAGATGTTAGCGAACAGCTCCGGGATCCCATTTTATGGTTCTCACATACTCCAAATAGATTTAATTTCATTGTCTGGTTTGGCTGGTTAGGGGATAAATTCATTTCCTTTTTCCTTGAACAAAAGGAACATCATTAAGCTGCTTATGCTTGCCCTATTGTAATTAGTTAGGGTTATGTATTCATTGAAGCTTGAAAAGCATGTTTGTGTGATCCATCCGTTGGTCTGAAGTGTTATCCAAATTTTAGATGAAATGTCATTGTTGGGGGATGAATTCTTTCTTCCTTAAACAAAAGAAACATCATTAAGCTACTTATTCTTGTCCTATCATATTTAGTTGTGGTTATGAATTCATTGAAGCTTGTATCATGATTTGGAGATCCATCCATTCTTCTGTAAAATTTTATATTTCTCTCTCTCTCTCTTGTATTTTTTTAATTATTTGTTTATTTTTTCAAATTCAAGTTACTACTTGATGTTTAATCATTAAGATTTCAATATGATACCATTCCCCTTTTCTGTTAAATTTATTGTTATACATATTTTAAACATTACGAATTATGATCTGGTTGATGTCAATTTAGTACATCCTTTGCTCGCTGAGTTTAAGCATATCAATAAACGAAGGAAAAGAAACCTTTGTTAGTTACAGAAATTGTATTTAGGCAATAATTTTTAAGTTACATCTTTGTCAAGGAATCTGTTAGTTATGGTTTGAGTAGAGGAGTCAAGGTATCTATATTCTCTTAGATTATGTTTTATAAACATGGGGTCAAATGGTATTTCCTTGGTGCAGATGGTGTCATCGCATTTTTCCTATTCAAGCTACTTGTATTTTGAAGGAGAAAGAACTTCAAGCAACTGTGTCAAAGCTTGTTCTACAATTCGTGAATGATGAACAAAACAAACTTTCACGGCCAATTAAGGTATCAGTTATGGTTTAACTACTGTATAGCTAAGCAGTCATGTCCCAGTTACGTACATACAAGAGGTTAAGAAAACAGGGAAAAAAATAACCGTTTGAAGATTTAGAAACTCACTTTTCTTCTTGGGACATTATGATTATGAGAAAAATGTCTTTTCTTCATTTGTGATAATAGAATAAAGAATGCATTGATATGAATTGTAGTTTATGAAGTCACCTTGTGAGTACATGACATTTATGTGTGACATAATAACTGCACTACAAATTAAGCGGAAATTTTCTGCAATCCTACTTTCTACTTTTTGTTTTCACATTCTGAATTATATGGGCTCATTGCTTATTGATTTACGAGATATACCTCTGTGTCTGTCTGTGGATGCATCCATGTGTTTAATAGGTAAAACATTCGAAGTTGTTTGCTGGATGTGGTTGCTTAATTAACCATACCTGACATTGTAGTTTGCAGTGGGATATAACAGAAGAGGATTTGAAGAGAAACAGAATAAGATTCCTAAAAATACCTTGAAGGATTCTGATCTTTTAGCTTTACTGGACCGCAACAAATGCTTCACTGTTGTGGCTGCTGCAGTTAAAGATGTCGTATCAGATTCAGTTGTGGACCTCAAATCGCCAGAGGTAGAAACTAGAAAGGCCTCTTTTACTAGTTCCTTCATATTCAAAGCATTTCTTACATTTTGCCTGTCGTCGCTGCTTGCTCTGACTATTATTATAATTATCAATGTTACAGCTTTCTGTTCTTGTTGAGTTGCTACCCATTTCTGGACTGCCCAATGAGTCACTAGTAGTTGCTGTTTCAATACTTCCACTGAACCTGGTTACTACGAAGCCACGACTCTGCATTAGGGCATTGGCTTCTGGTACCAATGCAAAGAATGGTTAGGAGCTAGAGTGGTACGATGTTAGAGGTCGTATCCAGTACATAAGGCTCCCATTATAAGGTGGGTTTGAGGAAGGTACTGATATGAGTTTTTACATTTCTCGTCCAGAAAAATCTTGTTAGTTGAAATATATGGTGTGCAATTAGTGGCAATTGGAAAAGCCTAGGATTCAGTTCCACATCATGGATCAATCGCCACACTGTTTTTTATTTAAAGAAATTTTAATACTACAAAAATATTTTTATCCGATCATTCTTTTCTCCATTGACAATTGTTTTTATAGGTTATGGTTTGTTATCTGAGAGAAAATTGATGTCATGTGTGTGAGTATAATTTCGTTAACTTTTTTTTTTTGAAAAAAAGTTGCGAAATATAAAGTAATATGGTTGAATTTCTTTATAAATTTTTTTTTATATATATTTTGTGTTATTATTTATTTTAAAATTATTTATGGAACTAAAAATTGGGTTTGGCCTATTTTCATTTTTAGCTTCAAGATTGAAGTTGTTCCCTCAAACATCAAAACTATGAAGGTTGTCAGGTTCGGTCTCAACCCACCCAATCAGTAAATAGTGCAGGTTGGAAAAACCGTATAATCCCCATAACTCGTGTGGGTCGCGTGCCTGCGAGTTGAGTTGTATGTGTTGAATATAATTTTATTTTTAAAAAATTCTAAAATTTAATTAAAAAATTAATAATTCACTTTCAAAACCATAAATATATGTATAAGAAAGGCAAAAAAGAATAAAATATAAAATTTAATTGAAAAATATCATGTTAATTAAAAATTTAAAAAATAAAATAAAAATTAATATATGGGATTGCATGTTGAAATTTTTTTAAACCCTTGTCAACCCATAAACCTGCGAGAGTTGTGCAAATCCAACCTGTTCTAATTGGATTGAGTTTACACACCCATAATATTAACACAAGATATTACTAACTAAACTAACTTCCACCTAAAAAAAAAAGTGCAAAATTATAACGAGGGAAAATCAAATTTGATTGGCACAAGTGCATGTATGTGATTCTAGATGATTTTTGACTAAAAAGTTTTACCTCAAATTATGTAATCTAGTAGTATCTATTGATTGAATACCAAAAAATAATGCCCCTCTACCAAAATTTCTAACATGATGCAAAGGGGGATGTTAGATGGAAATTGAAGAACATATGTGTGGCTTGGTGGTGTATGGTTCAGGATCTCATTTTGAGTTTTTGGGTTCGAATTCAGAGAGTGTATTTCTTAAAAGAGCTTGAGACAGCCGAGGGTTTTACCTGCTCCGCTTAAGCCCGGAAGGAGTGGTTTGGCGACGGGTTTCCAACATATATATATATATATATATATATATATATACACACGCAGTGGAAATTAAATTTTTCTTGATTCCCAATTCAATTATCTTTT
The DNA here is from genome assembly GCA_019454045.1 of Zanthoxylum bungeanum. NCBI lineage: Eukaryota > Viridiplantae > Streptophyta > Magnoliopsida > Sapindales > Rutaceae > Zanthoxylum > Zanthoxylum bungeanum. The sequence continues at coordinate 80,587 of SKCR01035491.1, forward strand.
TTTTTTGTGTATAGTTATAATATAATTCAATAAAGATAATCAATAAAGTTATTATTATGTGCATTACACCAATTAGTTCTTAAATCTTGAATCTTTTTTTGGCTTTTTGATATCTCTCATGCACTACCAAAAAAATATATATCAAAATACCGATGGAATATTCCGTCAAATAATTGGTGAAATTTCGTCGATGAATATAGTTACTAATTAAATACCGACGGAAAATTTATATCGGTGACTAACTTATTATTATTTATTTTATATTTACCTGCGGTATTTTTGTCCCTAAATTCAGGGATTTTCTTCAGTAATGTCACGATAATTTGCCGGATTTGATGAAATACCGAAGGAAAATAAATAGTCATCAAATTTGGTCGTTATTTTGACAGTTTTTTTTAGAGTGGTGTAAACTTCTTGTCGAAATCTTGATTCTTGAACAACCACCAAAGTGTCTGGTCTTTAATAATAATCCACACAACACTACAAAAATTATACCCT
>SKCR01035492.1:0-81565 GCA_019454045.1 Zanthoxylum bungeanum
TTCAACTCGTTTTTATGCATGATTTATGATCTTGGGACTTGATTGAAACTCTACAGGCGAGGTCCTTATTGTCAGCGGTGTTGGGTCGAGGTGCCCAGGGTCGACGTGCCCCCGTTGTTAGTTGTAGTTCCGGGTCGAGGTGCCCACTACATCATCAGTTCGAGGGCGAGGTCCCTATTGTCAGCGGTGTTGGGTTGTGGTGCCCAGGGTCGAGGTGCCCCCATTATCGGTTGCAGTTATTAGGATGCGTCCCTGGATCGAGGTCCACTGCAGCACCAACTCAGCTCGAGGCAGCAGACGAGCCAGGTAAGTGAAAATGCATTGCATAACTTTGATAGGATTGTTCAAAGTCACACACTGCACAAGTCCCATCAAAGTGGGGGCGACTGTAGGCATTGCATTTTCGCATGTGAAACCCGATGATGAGTCTCAGTTGGAGGCACTACCTTTTTAGCTAAGGATATTGCGGGAAACGGAGGTCGGAAGGGGAAATTCAGAATAAGTACGTCATCAGATTCATTTCGCAAGTTCACTGTCTTCGTTAGTGCTGCGTTCGTTACTTCGTTCGAACGTCAAGCAGATTGCGGGCGTTCGTGTAGCGTTCGAATCGGTGTTCGAACGACGTCGGTATTTCTGGTTTTGCTGCTAGCCTCACACTCCAGCCCAATTAGCCCACCAAAGCACATAAAACACATTTAAAAAACATGTGAAATTAAATTAAACATTAAATTAATATTAAGGTAAATATTAGTAATGTATTTGAATTAAATAAAATATTTAAACCATTTACCAATTAAATAAAACATAATATAATCATACCTAATTAAGACAAATCAAATATATTAACTTTCTAACTAAACAAAATCACATACTAAATTAAAAAGATGTCATGCCTAATTAAAATCAAATATAACAAATTAAAGATATTGTATTCCTAATCTAAACCAAATTTGTGCCCCATCAATCTTTGACTTTCCTTGCTCAACACAAAATCAAATCCCTTCCTTGTGAGACAAGGTGAAGCCCTAGCCATTCTCTATATAAACAACCCATAACCAAGACATGATGGCCCTAGCTCATACACAAGACTTACACGAAAATCACAACACCAAGAGCCCTAGCCACTCACGGAAATAGCAAGAAGAAAAACACAAATAATTCTCTTTATCTCCCCCACTCCACAACCGAAAACAGCTGCCCCTAAACCTCCACATATCACCGAAAATACACCCCCAAACAGCAGCCCCTTTCCACCGAAAACAGCAGCCCCTACACCTCCTAAAACACGCCTGAACAGTAACCCAAATCACCCCCAAAACAGCAGCCAAATCCTTTTAAAACAGTCCCTAAAATCCTCAAAACAGTAACATAAAAACTGCATTTATAATCCTTAAAATAATCACACAAGACTGCACTAAAAACCCACAAAAAACACTCGAAACAGTCCGTTGAAACGCCAAAACAGTGACCAATAATTGAGCAGAGAAACCGCGCGGAAACAACAGCAAAACGGAGTCAAAACAGTAGCTTGAGCAGCGAAACAGCGAGGTAAAACGCAAACCAGTGAACCAGAAAAGTTGCGGAGTGATAGCCCTTCCGACGGCCGTGAAACGCGAGTCCGAAAGTCGACATAAAAGGTTAGACCTGAGAGTATTTTTCACACTCGTTTTCAGTTGTATTTTTATTATTTATTGAGTTCCCTTTGCATGATTATTTTTGTGTGAAGCATGTTGTGGCCCTTGAATAGATAGAAAGTGCATGAATTGTGAAATATTGTATGTTGTGGCCATGGAATAAAATGAAAGATGTGTCAACTCTCGCGGTATATCGGATGTAAACCCGGACATAAATTTCATAGCTGATTCCGAATGGACGGTAGTATGATCTGTACTCGGGATACAACTCCACGTACCGCTTGAGTAAACGGCACCTTCTTTTGTTTTATATTGTTTTGATTTCTTTATTATTCGTTATTTAAATTCTGCATGTTACTTGTTTATGCATGATGCGATCGAGCGCATGGGCTTAGTAAGTCGGATTAAAGGTCCCCTATTTGGAGGGGTTAAAATCCTTTACCACGATGCTTTGCCGCGCCGGTTGATGTGTGTTCGGTTGAATGTAAGATATGTTTAATCGGGCATACCAAGTTTGATATTATTGCCTTTATTTTTGTATGTATGATACAATCAAGCGCATGGGCTTATTAAGTCGGATTAAAGGTCCCCTATTTGGAGGGGTTAAAATCCTTTACCTCGATGCTTTGCCGCGCCGGTTGATGTGTGTTCGGTTGAATGTAAGATATGTTCAATCGGGCATACCAAGTTTGATGTGATTGCCTTTATCTTTGTATGCATGATACGATCGAGTGCATAGGCTTAGTAAGTCGGATTAAAGGTCCCCTATTTGGAGGGGTTAAAATCCTTTACCACGATGCTTTGCCGCGCCAGTTGGTGTATATTCGATTGGATGTGAGATGAGTTCAATCGGATACGTGAGGTCCCACATTGTGGATTTGTTTGTCTATGAATGTGTTGCATGCATCAGGTCTGGTTCCGTTCGAACGCATTCTCGAACGCCACACGAACGCGAACCTTCTGTTTACCGTTCGAATGCGTTCTTGAACGCTACGCGAACGCGCACGCATTTTCTTAGTTTCATCATGCATCATGTCTGGTTCCGTTCGAACGCATTCTCGAACGCTATACGAACGTGAACCTTCTGTTTACCGTTCGAAAGCATTATCAAATGTTACGCGAACGCTCACGCATCTTCTTAGTGTTTCATGCATCAGGTCTGTTTACCGTTCGAACGCGTTCTCGAACGATATACGAACGCGAACCCACAGAACTGAGTTATTTTCATCAGATTTCGTACATAATTGTCCCTAGTAGCTATTCTTTCATATGATAAACCTGATTGTTTCTATGCATTATGCAAGATTGTGTAAGTGTCGTTCATCTGTATTCCCCACATGTATGAGTATAATGTGTTTATTAACTTGTATGCTTGTCGTATGTTAATCTTTATGTATGCAATTTGAGACATATATTACATGCTAATAAGCTGTATGCAAATTCAGATATGTGTTACATGTAAATTTAGATGAAGTTGTTGATGTATGCATGTGAATTTAGAAGTATGATACTCTTGGAAATAAGTGTTACTTAAACTTGATTAAATTATTACATAAATCCTTTCATTACAAGTGACATAAGTAAGGGACCATTCCGAACCCAACGGTTTGAGGTCTTCCCTTGCGAGGGGTGAGTGCGGCCTTAAATCTCATTTTCCTGGTTCACACCAGGTGGCGACTCCATTATTCTCTGGTTTAGTCCCCCGGACTATTCCGTACTCCCAACCAGGTCGTGAGCCTGGAACAGCATGCGTCGTCCAGTTCCTGTGTCCCACATGCCCTCACAACGCGCACAAGTGTAATACTAGTCTTTTACGTATTTATCGATGTCCAATCTCGATAATACTCTGACTATGGATATTTAATGATTTATCCTTCGTGGATTGATACTGTCTAATATCATTCTCAATCCAGGAACAAATCATAAGGACCTCCTATCATTTATACATCTTGGAGATCTAATCACAAATGATAAGAGTGCAATCTCCTTTGTCACAATGTTAATTTGTACAACAACACCATGATCTGTACAAATAGTGACGATATGGTCATAATTGTCCAACAGACCGATCCTCAGGATATCCTGTGTGTACCAAGATAGGATCCGTCAGTTCTGTGTACAGAGCATAGGTAGTCCATATATAATTAACAGTCTGTTAAATCTGTGGCCACAGTAAACTTCAGAAGTAAGTTCCGAATGTTATTTAGAGATTTCTAATGGAAACGTCGATGAGATAATACCTATAGAGATTTGACGTTTACATCTATATCTCTGGGATTATCCGGATACCTGTGACGTACGTATTATACGTATGCAATGACCTCGACCTGTATGATTCAGCTAGTTTATCCGTGGTCGTCATAATTTACGGGTGGGTAAATTATAGACGTGAAATTGGATTTTGTGACGGATATACCTGAATCTAGAGAGTCTCACTAATGAAATATACTCGTAGAGAACTAGGGCAACTTTTATGAATAATGTTGATTATTTATAAATCGTTTAAACGTTAAACGAAAAATACATGCGAACGGGCCGAATCGTCATTTCCTAATTAATGTGTATTTGTATTTAATATATGATATTATTAAATACACATTAATAAATTGTCAAATAAAGGTATTTGACATATATCATTAATATATGTATTTGAAATATTTAAAGTAAATATAATACATATATTTGAAATATTTGTATTTTATTAATTATTTAATTATTTAATTGTTAAATGATTAATATAATTAAAATATAAATATCTCATCAAATGATAAAGTTAGGAAATGATTATAAGTGTAAATGTTTGACTTTACATTAAAGGAAAAGATTGTCAAATTGAATTTGACTTCCTTGGATATTTGTTTTAATTGTTAAAATTGAAAATATCATTTTTCCTTTTTTTTATTTGTAATTTTCGGCCATTACTTATTAAATATAAGTGTTATATTTTTTAAGTTCCCATTGTTGACTTTTTTAGAATCATTAAAGTGTAATGATAAAAGCAAAACAAGTTGATAAACCATTAAATGAAACAAAAGCAAAATATCTAGATATTTTATTTATTTCTCCCTAAAATTCGGCCAAGGCTTATTTTGGAGAAGGTATATATTCTTTTGTTTCGTTTTTAGGGTTTAACAAGTTCATTTTATACAAATTAAACATAAAAGAAGTTGAGAGAAAAGGCTTGGAGGCTAAAGAAGAAAGCTTGGAAAAATCTTGTTTTTGTAAGTTTTTCTTTAAAGTCTTCAACATAGAAAATGTTTATAATAGCTTAGCTTCAATTTTTGATGCTTTGATGTTATCTCTACTCTTATAGTTTGTGTTTATATGGTTGTGAACTTTGATGAAAGATTGAAGCATGTATGTAAGCTTGAAATTGTTTCAAAGCTTTAATTTTGATTTTTAGAAAATCACGTTGCCATTCTAGAGTTGGTAAGCCACTCATTGGTGACGTGGAATTGTTCTAGAGTTGTTTCAAAGTAGTGAGGCTAGATTGGTGAAGTATTGAATGGATTAAAGTGTTGGATTTTAAAGATTTGGTAAAATTGGACAATTTTATGAAATTGAAAAATTAGGGTTCATAACCTTCTCAAAATTTGGGGCTTTTCATATATGTGATGTATTATGGTATGAATATGATGCATGTAAAATTTTGGGTTAATTGGATTTGATCTTGGCTTGTTTTTTAACAAAAGGACCAAATTGCAAAAAACTAAAAATTGGGGGTGCTCTCGGCAATTTCAGGAAAATTGGGGATTTCTGTGAAATCTGATTTTGATGCATTAGATGTGTTGAAAAACATTTTAGAAATGATTTAGAATCATCCAAAATTGTATTTGACAACTTTTGGACTAAAATGATAAATTTACAAAGTTTTGGGGCAATTCGGTAATTACTAAGAAATTTGATTTCTTGTGTAATTTTCAGAATTTGATAATTGGATAATTAAATAAATAAGTTTATTTAATTGATCCGAGAAAAATTTTTGAAATCAGAAAAATTTGATTTTCCGCGTTTCCGCTGCGTTGCCGCTATTCCCCTTAAAACCCTTCAAAATGGTATCAGAGCGAGTCTGATTCTGGACACCTTAATATGATTAGCCCTTTAAAATCTAATGTATTTTCTTTTCTTTACTTGATGCATGAATATATTTATTTAATTTGATTAAATAAATTAAAAGAATCTTTTATGGAATATCCCCGTTTAATAAGATTTTAAAGTAACTGGTATTTGGAATACTTGTTTCTTAGTGCGCCTTGTCAATACAGTTTATAAATATTTTTCCGTGACTACATCTGAGACCGTGCCTCTGCTGTGAGGGTGTAGCCGATAGATATTTATTTATACCGGATGTATATTAGATACTAGATAAATTCAAGCGAAAGTGGAATCCTGAACGTGCCCTAGCTGTCAGGGTTACGCAAGTAACTTGAGTTTATCATTGACAAGTTTAACCTTAGTACGTCTCCTTGTGGGCCTGCCTTAGCAACGACAACGAGAAACAACCGGAACCTCAGAATCACTATTGAGTGATTGACAAATGAGTTGTCTACCTGTGAATATACGTAGGCGAGACTGTGCATATGCTGTGAGTCGAAATATATTCATGGGGTCCACTTCCCATTATGGAATTCGATTTAATTATTGAATTCTCATTTTTCCGTTGGGATTACGGTATTACGTAAAATAGTGGGAGGCACTACTAAGTTTAAAATATTCCTTAACTTAGGCAGTGTGTATTATTATGGAAATAGCCGCTTGTTTGTTTTCCTTAATCTATATTAGATAGAATTAAACTTTTAATTCACTGCACACATATTTTGATATGTTATCTGACTTGACTCTTGGTTGCAGTTATTCTAGAATAGGTTCTAGATACTACTAGACTAGGATATTATTAGATTGGTCTAAACCATCGGGAACTATTATTCCGATTTTCTTCAAAAATCAAGATGGTTAATGACTTAGTTTCTAAGTCATGATAGATAATCTAGATAGATATACCTTTTAGGATATAATACTTTAGAGATAATAGTTTCTTATGTAGTAAGAATTGACTTGAATTAGTTCATGTCTCGAGATTCTTGACTGGTATTAAGAAAGCCCCATTAGGTATTTGTTTATCTAGTAATGACGTTTCTTAACTTTAATGACCTTTAGAGGCAATGTGTCTCACACAATTTGCTAATAAATTATTTACAATTGTTGTGAATAGTTGAATGCAAATAGTAAAGCTAAAGAAATGAGATGCGTATAGTTGTGTATAGAAAATATCGATTTTCACAATACTATAACTATAGGTATTGGATACCAGATCTCCCATCTAGTTATTTAAAAATATTAGTTAATGATTGTTTTGATATTTGATATCGGAACTCGCGACTATTGGATAGTTACTTGTTCTTTATAAACAATTGTTATATATTTTAAATATAACTAGTATTGTAATTGGCGTAGAGATAAACATTAAGAAAAATTATTCAGTAAAATAAATAATTTAGAACAGTGCTTTATGAGTTTAATCGCTTAAGCATTAGATGCTTATTCCGTATGGTAAAGGATGGTTTGATACAAGATCACACCACACATCCTTATCCATTTAATGAATATTGTATTCATGAAGGTGATAAAAATCTCGTTTAACCAATGATTTGTCAATGGACCACCAGATTCATTAAACTGATACATTAGATGTATGTAGTTTTAATGAATTGTAATTGCTTAAGGTAGTTTTCTTTACTTCGTAATTTAGTTTATGAATTGTCATAACTTAGTTAGGTGTTTCTAAAAGAACACATATTGAACGTCTTGAAATGATCAAGAACTTTCAATATGTTTTGATGAAACGTAGGTTAAACATTTTTGACTTGTTCAAATATATTCAATCTGAAGTTTTGTGAGAACTCTATCATTAAAATTCATTACATGTCTTTGAACTGTTCAAAGATATTTGATACGATCAAACGTATGAATTTAAATCAATTAGTTCTAAATTTAGTCAGTGAATATGATTCTTATTCAATATTATACTTCCATGATTCCATCTTGATGGAATTGAGTAGTGGCAGCAGTCGAATCTTATATGATTTGATTCGTTTGATATTGAATGTTACCAAATTAGTTTCAATACTCTTGGGGATATGCTCCAATAATACTAGTTCATCATTTTAATTTAGATTCCATTAATTTCCACAGTTGCATATATGATATGTATAGGTAGAAAATCCGAATCTTGAAAAGTTTGAGATTTGAATATTTCTTTTTATATAATACTTATATAATGGAAATTACTTACACCTCGGAGGTATAAGTAAAAGTTTATCATTTATTCTATTTTATAGAATATTGTATTCTATTTAATAAAATATCTTTCCTACGATCCTAAGTAATAAAATCGTTTTATTACTTGGTGTGTAACATCAGATGTTAATTATTGTAAAAAGGACTTGACTTATTGAAGTCAAATGTAAGAATGATAAACTATAATTGGAACTATGTAATTAATAAGATGAAACTGTTGGGTTTCTCTAAGGTCCAAAGGATCATTATCAAGCAAGAAACAAGTATGAATACTCGAAGAAGTTGCGAAATACTTACATCGATCGGTTGAGGCGATGCGAGGAAGAACAAAAAACTTTTTCTGCCTTCCTTGAGCTCTCGACAATCTCCACAAATTGTGCTCCAATTTTCGGTCAACCTCCATGGATGTCCTCCATTGATGCTCCAAGCTCCAAGCTTCTCAAATGCTGATTCCAAGCTCACAAGTGCGGTTCCCTATCACCTTCGCAAGACCCCGAAGTGTGCTAGCACATGTGAAAATTTGAAACAAATCTTCACTATTCTTCTTCCATGCTCACGGCATTTTGGAAAAATGGAGGATAGTATTTTTGTGGCCCTTGGCCGAATCCAAAAAGAAGAGAGAGATAAAGTGAGTTGGTTTATTTTGCTTGTGTATCTAATTCACAAAAAAAAAAATCAAAAATTGTAAAAGCATTTCCAAAAGTCAAATACAATTTTGGAGCCAAAAGCATTTAATGCTTTCCAACCCCTTCCATCAACTATTCACATCACTCATGACATGTTGTCAAATCACTCAAAGTGACTAGACAGAACATCAATCGATTGACTAGTGATTTGACGCTTGATGTGACTTGTGGGCCGCACTTAAATTCGCAATGCGAGTGCACCCGCAAACACTCCCGGGCTCGGGTTCGCTAATTCCAAATTAACGAATTTTCCATTGCGACGAAATGAAATCAAATTTAATTAAATAACTTTGCATAGCAAAATTACTATTCACATCGCTTACGAATTAATTCTAAATTAACTCGTTCGCCCGAATTAAATTCTAAATTTAATTCCGCTTCGAAATCCAATTTCGTATAATATATCGAATATATTATTTTATCGATTAATTGCAAATTAATCGCTCTCTCTCTTTAAATGATATTTTATCCCAGATAAAATATCTCCGTAATTAATCCCAGATTAATTTTCTCTCTCATCTAATTAATCCCAGATCAATAAAGTGCTAGTCATACATCATCGGTGAATCTTTGGGAAGCGACCCATGAGATCCCCGAATATGTTGGCAGTAAATCCGGTCGTCGGACTATCCGAACACGTAAGTACCTAGTACTACGTTTGTACCTATTTACAAGACAAGGCTGGCTTCTAGCAAAGCGTCATGCCTACCCAATTCTCCAGAAATATCCTTACAGGAATATGTGATCTATATTAGGCGTAGTATACGTAGTATTGCGTATTTCGATCCAGTATCGGATGTCACGTGCAAGGTCTGGGGCTGGAAATGTGTCTGCCCTATACGAAGCACATATCGGATCTCTGGTAACTAGTCTCTATAATCGGATAAACATGACCTAGTCATAATATCCCGATAACTGCAGCATATAAGAGAACAAGTTATGTATCCTACGTGACCATCATCTCCACTATTACTGGAGTGATACTTCCATCTCGACATGACACCCAACACACTATGATTCTCAATATACCCAGAAGAGGTGTACACAGAATCTGTTAAAGCCCTGGACGACCAAAACCAAAGTATATTGATTGTCGCAAGTATTAGCAGTGCAAGTCTCAGGTTAAGACCAAATACACCTACCCTGATTCGGATTTCCATAGACACATAGTAATACTACCAATGGAATTCCGAGGGTTCTATCCATAGCGAAGCTGTTTTCCGTACCATCGGTAAAACACAACCTCCTACTACACTTGCATGAGTATCCTATACCCAAATATATGAGAACTATGCCGTTATGCCCTCACAACGCGCACAAGTGTAATACTAATCTTTTTCACATTATCGATGTCCTTACTAGAGATATTTAATGATTAAACCTTTGTGGATTGATACTGTCTCATATCATCTCAATCCAGGAACTAATCATATGGACCTTTCATCATTTATACATCTTGGTAATCTAATCACAACTGATAAAGAGCAATTTCCTTTGTCACATAGTTAATTTGTACAAGAACACCATGATCTGTACAAATAGTGACGTTATGGGTCATAACTGTCCAACAATCTCCCACTTGGCCTATAGCCAGTCACTCAAGTGTCCTACACCCGAACTATGTATGGTTCGCTCAAATTACTGAGAAAAGACTTTCATCAGCGGATTTGCATGATTATCATCTGATGCGATTTATTCGATCATCACATCACCAAGATGTATGATCCGAACGAATCAGATGAATAGTCGAAGTATATATCTGGATTTTTGATGAGACCATTAATTCTTTAGCCTGCGCTGTAGCCTAGCTCAGCCGCTAACAGAATTATATCTAATCTAATTAGATTTTATTATCAATATAGAAGGCTTCTATTGCTTCCTCAGCTGCATCAATAATCCACTTTTGTTATTTATTCGGTAACGGTATCTTACTTGGAAGATTTCCAGCTCACTGTTTCGTTATTCAAACTTTATAGTACCGTTGTTACGACTTTTAGTCATTTTATCGGTTAGGAAACTTGCAGCAGTGATCCCAGTCACTTCAAGTTCTCATTCTCCATAGATTAAGACATCATCCTTAGATCTCTAAGATACTAAAGGATGTTCTTAACATCAATCCAGTGACTATCACTTGGATTGGCTCGATTGTGACTCCATATGCTCAAAGCGTATGAGACATCAGGCCGCGTACATTTTTCAATGTACGAGTTCTCGGAGAGTATTAACAACTTTAAATCTATCCCAGTAGATCTTTATTCCTAGAATAAAGGTTGTCTCTCTCCCAAGAATTCTACGGAGAATTTTTCATGAAAGTCAAGCTTTCACCGATTGTATTATTATGGGAATATCATTTCCAAGAAATGATATGTCATTATTTTACAAGACATTCATTGTCAGTGCGCTCCTACTAACCTCCTTATATACACAATAATCATTTTCGTTTTGAATTAAATCATACACCATTATGATTACATCAAAATGATAATTCCAAGAACGTAATGCTTGCTTCAATCCAAACATGGATCGAATAACCTACAAACCTTGTTTGCTAGTTTTGGTACAACAAAACCGTCAGGATGTTGTAAACATCCTCCAAAAAGTTTCCGCTAAGGAAAACGGTTTTGGCATTCAGCTGCCATATTTCATAAATCAAACATGTAGCACCAGCAAGCATTATCCAAACGGATTTACCGTGGCAACATGTAAAAGGTTTCATCGTAATCGACAGAATGTTGATAACGATACCTTTTCGCTACAAGCCTAGCTTAATACGTTGGTATGTTGCCATCCATGTATGTCTTCCTTGAAGACTTATATAGTACCAATAGGCACAATGACTTGCGGTACTACAACTAGTGTCCAAAATTAGTTGGTATACATGGAATCCATTACGGATATCATGGCACTTTGCCATAATAGGGAGTCGATGCCTTGTATCACTTTCTCATACGTAGTGAGTTCGTGTTCCTCAATAAGATTGACATCTTTATGAGGTGAGATCAGAAACCCATAACCCAGGTTGTTTTCTGACTCTCTCCGACTTACGCGGTTCTTGTGTATTCGAAGATTATTGGTATAGTTTCATCCTTGATGAACTATTTGTGTTCCATTATGAATCGGTGCCTTGAACAGTATTACTCTGATTTTTCATCGAGTTTTACTTTCCTCCCACTTACCACTGCATATAGGTGTTCCTCTTAGGAAAACCGCATGGTGAGCAACAATTAAATTGTTCTCTTGTGAGTTGTATAAGTACTATACTTTGGTTTCCCTAGGATAACCCACAACTTAGGCACTTATCCGATTTGGGTTATGGTTTGTTATCATCCAAACATATGCCTAACATACCCAAATATTCAGGAATGAGAAAACCCAGTTTCTTTCTTGTTCATATCTAATATGAAGTCTGTCAAACAGATTTTCATGGAACCTTATTCTAAATAAGTTCTGCACTGTTTATACCTATCCGTTAAACGAAATGGTAAATCAGAGCGACTCATGATTAACCTTATCATGTCTAAAAAAATTCGGTTTATCCGTTCGGACACACCGTCAAATTGACGTGTTCCGGGAGGAATCCTCATTGAAAGAATACTATACTATTTCAAGTATTTGAGAAACTTATTAATTAAGTATTTTCATCATGGTCTAGCCATGATGGTTTTATACTTTAGCCGATCTGTTTGTCTGTTTCGTTTCGAAACTTTAAAAGTTTCTGATTTGTGTTTCAAAAGAAACACATAACCATAACGCGATGCCACATCCGTAAGGGTCACAAAATATTCATATCCACCTCTAGCCTAGCTAGAATTGGGCCCACTTGTTTCACTATGAACTAGGGCTAATAGATCGATGGCATTTACACTTTTACCAAGTAAAAAGTGTTTTAGACACTTTTCCCAGTAAACTAGATTCGTAGACATTATTTGAATGGAATCAAATTTTTCCTAGTACCCACTCTTCAAAAGTGTGGATATACGAGTCTTGTTTAATTGTGTCCCAGACAACAATGCCACACATAACATAAAATCAGTTTGAGCTATTTGTTTGTCATAACATATGTTTGAGATTTATTTACTTTCAAAATATAAATACTGTTATTCACATCTAATGTGCTTATCTCAATATCATCTTTATAAAATGAAACACTTTAGTGTTCTAGAATATAAAGGTATATCCGCAACAGATTATACTCTTATATATAGATAATGTATCTAGTTAAACTAGTTACATTTTAACAGTTTCCTAACTTAAGTACACACCCGAAGGGTAGTTCCTAAACTTAGGTATCTACGGTTAAAACAGCGACTTTCGTCCCGTTTCCAATTCGTAGATTAATCTCAACTGAAGTCAGTATCCTGCTAACAGCAGATTCTGCACACCAGTACATATTTATGTACCACATTTAGTATCTAAAATCCAATTTTAATACTATTAGTGAACATATTGATGAAAAACATATTTGAAGTCAGAGCCTTGCCCATTCTTCAATTCCTTCATGTCTGCCTTGTCCATACGGCAGTCACGCTTCCGTGTCTCCGTTTGCCAAAATTTAGGCAGACATCTTGGGATATGTCCTATGTCTTCCCAGAAGATTATAACGACTTTGGCTTTGCCCATTTTCCACACCCCATAAGCCTTTGGCCAAGCCTCGGCCTTCTAGAATATCGAAGTAAGATGCGCCTTGCGCTACTTGCCTTATTGCAAACTTTGGCTTTGCTCATTGAGTATAGCCATTAACTCTCCAAGAGTTTACTACTGCAATTTAGTACTTGTAAGATCTAATAATTGATCTATGAAGATCCTTCAATTTCTTTATCATACTATAAGGATCTAATCCTTAGTTCTGATTAAGAAATTAAGGAGTCTATTTGGCAAGCATAATGGATTAAGCACTAAAGTTATCATCACATGAATATTCCAAATATCATGCTTTACTATTTGCTTAACTCCGAGCTTAGGCCTAATATGTTATTTTATCAAATAAAGTAACTTATTAGTTTCCAGGACCATCCTGAAACTTTATTCCCAATTTGAAAATTAAAGTCGTTTAAATACATTTTCCCCAGGATTATGTTTTAAACACTAATCTTTCAATTTTATCTTGATTCTAATAGTCCAACTATTTAATCAACGATTTCAGGTACTATTCATTATAATGATTACTATAGTCCAACTATATAATCAACTATAATTTAATTAGTTAAATTCAATTATATTGTTTACTATAATCCAATTATAAGATCAACTATAATTAAATTTGTTAATTCAAATATATTGATTACTATAATCTAATTATATAATCAACTATAAATGAAATAGTTTGAATATAGTCCAACTGTTTTATTAAAACAACAATTAAATATTGATCCAACTAATAAATAATTTATTTGACGAAATATTTGAAATGAGCGCGTATGGCAAGTTACTAAACGAATATTGCAAATTTAATGCTTGCCTCCCATTATTTTTCGGCGAGTCTCTAACCCTCTGTTGAGTACTCGGGAAACCTTGTTTCCTAGTGGGCTAGGATCCCGTTAAATAACACACAATCTTGACTTTGACAAACAAATTGTATGATAATTAACTAGGTAGATCTCTAAGATCAATTGGATCCCATCCAATTCCTAGATCCAGCAGGTGGACGTCCAAGTCTGAAACATATATCTTATATATGCCAATATATCCAATATATTGCCTAACCTTTTTCCTCTGAATCAACTAAGCCTTGGCTTTGGCAAAACAAACTTAGTGATCCCAGTTAAGCGGAACCCATTGACCATGGAAAGCTTCGTAATCAATGTCGATGGACAAGAATTGATCTTGACTTTGGCCAACAAATCACAACTTGGACAAGACACCGATATGGAACAAAGCCTTCGTGATTCAAACACATCCTCGACGGACAAAGGCCTTGGCTTTGGCCAACAAACCAATGCCAGTCTAGGATCTTGAGTAAGAATCACTCAATGGAAGGAAAAACGCTTAATATTTTGTGAGGGTTTTTCGCGTGCAAATTGGCAACCAATTTATTATCTTTGTTAAAGTCTCATCATCATACACCCATAAACATGCATTCTAATCATATAATAAGGCGCATATAAATAAATATAATAATGATATGCGGATGGGTACTTAACACATTGTTCCTAGAACAAATCTCTCCATTTCCTCTCTTCCGCTAGCACATGTATTACTTCTACCCGATTACATAACACTTCTAAAGAAACCTCATTTACATTGAGGGGAATAAGTGAGAAGAGAAATACATATAGTAAGGAGGTAATAGGCTAGACACGCAGGTCCAATTAATAAATTCTAAATTTATTACAATAATTTCCAAAATTGCCCCACCCATCTAATATCCATCTGATATACATTATTCATGCATCGCAACCATGTATTCACACAAGCATATTATCAATCAATCTAATCCAATTAATTAATCTGATAATTAATGACCATCCAATGTTCAAACAACGATTTGATTTTGTGTGAGTCAAACTCGTCTTGCGAATAAGTACTCAAAGTACGAATTCTTGAATTAAATTAAACTACAACATTAAATCCAATTTAATATGTATTCAATATTAATTCACTATTCAATTCCAAATTAAATATTACACTTTATTAACGAACCTTTTACGACTTAGATTCCAAATCTAATCTTTACGGGTCTCAAAGCCCGATTAACATCCAATGTTAATTTAATTAAAGTCCAATGGGCTTTTAATTAATTTATTAAGGCATGGACTTTTGGTCAACATGGGTCAAACCCAATTACCAAAGCCCATTAAAGGAATCACCCTTATTTGCCAAGAAACAAATTTAGGCCCATTAGGCCCAATTAAATATTAAAGGTCCATTAGTCATAATTGGACTTTATGGATATGGTTTTGGGCCCAATTGGATCCAACCAATTTAGCCTAAACCCATCTTGGTACAACCAAGCCCAATAAGCCCAATTACAACTTCTAAAGCCCAATTTCCAAAATAGGCCCAATTAATTAAATTACTAAATTCCAAATTTTATAACTTAATTAACATAAGTGTATAGCCATAATTAATCACCCAAATTAACATTTCCAAAACATAAATTAGCCTAATTAATTATGCTCATTAACATCAAAACATGTCCAACACATTTTAATCAAAATCAATCATTTTCCATGCTACTACACTCACGGCAATTGGGGTTTTTCATGTCCGATTCGGTTTCAATCAATTTAAATCCACAATCAACATTCCCGAATGATTTCAACTCATCCAATGAATCAAAAATCAAAAAATCACCATGACAAAGGGTAGTCCATGTTTCGGCCAAGCCTTAAGAATTGGGGAAAATTTGTCCAATTCAAAATTCATCAAATTGACAATGTATAACACCATGTTATCATAATTTAAGCATACTCAAACATGCTCAAATCAATTTTGCCCAATTTTAACCCTAAAAAGTTTAATGCTCAGTATTGGCTCTGATACCATTGTTGGGTTTCTCTAAGGTCCCAAGGATCATTATCAAGCAAGAAACAAGTATGAATACTCGAAGAAGTTGTGGAATACTTACATCGATCGGTTGAGGCGATGCGAGGAAGAACAAAAAACTTTTTCTGCCCTCCTGGAGCTCTCGGCAATCTCCACAAATTGTGCTCCAATTTTCGGTCAACCTCCATGGATGTCCTCCATTGATACTCCAAGCTTCTCAAATGGTGATTCCAAGCTCACAAGTGCGGTTCCCTATCACCTTCGCAAGACCCCGAAATATGCTAGCAGATGTGAAAATTTGCAACAAATCTTCACTATTCTTCTTCCATGCTCACGACATTTTGGAAAAATGGAGGAGAGTATTTTTGTGGCCCTTGGCCGAATCCAAAAAGAAGAGAGAGATAAAGTGAGTTGGTTTATTTTGCTTGTGTATCTAATTCACAAAAAAAAAAAATTTCAAAAATTGTAAAAGCATTTCCAAAAGTCAAATACAATTTTGGAGCCAAAAGCATTTAATGCTTTCCAACCACTTCCATCAACTATTCACATCACTCATGACATGTTGTCAAATCACTCAAAGTGACTAGACATCACATCAATCGATTGACTAGTGATTTGACGCTTGATGTGACTTGTGGGCCGCACTTAAATTCGTAATGCGAGTGCGCCCGCAAACACTGTAGGGCTCGGGTTCGCTAATTCCAAATTAATAAATTTTCCGTTGCGATGAAATTAAATCTAATTTAATTAAATAACTTTGCCTAGCAAAATTACTATTCACATCGCTTACGAATTATTTCTAAATTAACTCGTTCGCCCGAATTAAATTCTAAATTTAATTCCGCGTCAAAATCCAATTTCGTATAATATATCGAATATATTATTTTATCGATTAATTCCAAATTAATCGTTCTCTCTCTTTAAATGATATTTTATCCCAGATAAAATATCTCCGTAATTAATCCCAGATTAATTTTCCCTCTCATCTAATTAATCCCAGATCAATAAAGTGCGAGTCATACGTCATCTGTGAATATTCGGGAAGCGACCCATGAGATCCCCGGATATGTTGGCAGTAAATCCGGTCGTCGGACTATCCGAACACGTAAGTACCTAGTACTACGTTTGTACCGATTTACAAGACAATGTTGGCTTCTAGCAAAGCGCCATGCCTTCCAAATTCTCCAGAAATATCCTTACAGGAATATGTGATCTATATCAGGCGTAGTAAACGTAGTATTGTGTATTTCGATCCAGTATCAGATGTCACGTGCAAGGCCTGGGGCTGGAAATTTGTCTGCCCCGTACGAAGCACATATCGGATCTCTGGTAACTAGTCTCTATAATCGGATAAACATGACCTAGTCATAATATCCCGATAGCTGCAGCATATAAGAGAACAAGTTTCGTATCCTACGTGACCATCATCTCCACTATTACTGGAGTGATACTTCCATCTCGACATCACACCCAACACACTACGATTCTTAATATACCCAGAAGAGGCGTACACAGAAACTGTTAAAGCCCTGGACGACCAAAAACAAAGTATATTGATTGTCGCAAGTATTAGCGGTGCAAGTCTCAGGTTAAGACCAAATACACCTACCCTGATTCGGACTTCCATAGACACATAGTAATACTACCAATGGAATTTCGAGGGGTCTATCCAGAGCGAAGCTATTTTCCGTACCATCGGTAAAACACAAGCTCCTACTACACTTGCATGAGTATCATATACCCAAATATATGAGAACTATACCGTTATGCCATCATAACGCGCACAAGTGTGATACTAGTCTTTTTCGCATTATCGATGTCCAATCTCGATAATACTCTGACTAGGGATATTTAATGATTAAGCCTTTGAGGATTGATACTGTATCATATCATCTCAATCCAGGAACTGATCATATGGACCTTTCATCATTTATACATCTTGGTGATCTAATCACAAATGATAAAAGAGCAATTTCCTTTGTCATATAGTTAATTTGTACAACAACACCATGATCTGTACAAATAGTGATGCTATTGTTCATAATTGTCCAACAGAAATAACCCTTATACATCTTCCGTACAAGTCCAATAGGATAACAAAATCATTTACGAGTATTTGATACTTAATGGTTTTGTTGTTTTCTTATTGAAGAAAATTATCCTATAACTTATAATGCAAGCGATATTTGATATCTATTCTGAAAGTTCACCATTGAACCATAGATCTAAGATTGTTCATAGCTTACTACGATCAAGTTTTGAACTTGATTAAGCTTTCATTATGAATTAGTTCATGATATGTGTTAATTATTTGTGCAGCGAAAGCAGTGTGAGCTTATTAAAGGTTTGACCTTTACAGTATGACAGTGAGAAAAGTTATACTCAACAATCTATTGTAGATTCTAAGGAAACTTGTCTCTAGTCACAATAATTGAACAATTAAAGATATATTGGTTAATGTTGATATTAAACTGTAAATTTTAGCTAAAGAATGCAAAGTGGCATTTTTGAATGACTTATTCAAATAAGAGATCAGTTGTGATTTCTTTGTTTGAAGAGTTCATTTTGGAATTGCCCTAGAGTTTGTGTTCTGTTGAGATCGCAGTTTAGTGTGCTAGCTTATTGAGACTATTGTAGACTCGGATAAGTCTTCCGGAATTCCGTATTCTCTATTATTGATATCAGTCAGATTATCTGATCTTGTCAAAGTATAGAGAATACATATGTGCTTCAAGGGTTAGTGGGAGCGTACAAATTACTTTCTAGTGTTATATATCATAAAAACATTATCATTATTATAGTAATAATGAGATGTTTGTAAGGTAAAAGATTTACCTAAGTCTTCTTTACTCCGTGAATACATTAGGAGTAGTCTCTGTTATATTTGATATAAAGTTTTATATATGATAGAAAACTTGGAGACTTGTGAGATACTCCTATTAGTCGTGCATTAGATATGATCTAATAAAGGACATAACTAGGCTATCTGTATGACAGTTAATATAACTGTTGGATAGTTATTGTGTGTCTTATATAAAGTATTCATCTTTCGTAAAGGATGATTCCTTTTTTCGAAAGAGATATTGATTAGAATGTCTAATCAATCTTATGTATCATTTGATGATGACATAATAAATACTTTATAATGTGCCATTGTAGATATCGATTTAATCATAATTGTTACGAGTTATTTTGATATCCTATAGACCATAGGATGGATCTTGAAACACGTTCTTTGTGATCTTTGAGATATTAAGAACGAGTTTCTAATTCATGGAGAATACATTCTGCAACCAATAGGGTCAAATTAGTTTTGAGACTAATTATGACGTTAGATAGTCTACGTCATAAAGAGTCACAAAAGATGCAGTGGGAGTGTCATGAAAGATTCTACTATTTAGTGGAATTAGATGCAACTTATGAAGTATTGACTTATGAAGTTGCATAGTGACCTTATAAATTAGAAGTTTTGTATTGTTGTTATGCTTGCGGTTGTCTTCATAGTATTTTGGATTTGATCCCTAAATACTTGGACAACTTAGTAGCTGTAGCACAATACTGATGTAGTGTCTGATTCATATAAATGTATAATTTATATTCTACAAAATATGAAAGATACTGGCTATGGGAAACGATTGGGTTTGTTTGACAAACTCATTATGTTTTAGCGGACCTACTTCTTGTTGCCTACCTCTTAAGTGCTAGGTGAGCTTTTGAGGGCTATGAGTATACGATACACATTCAGATGTGTATATGATACCGTAGATTGGCATAAGAGCAAGTGGGAGAAATTGTTGGGGTTGGTGCTCAGAGCGCCAATCCGGACCGTATTTATGTCTGATTCATGAATACGAACATCCCATTTTCCATAATATTACTTATTTTTGGTTGCACCTCTTGTTTTTATATACGTATTCAATCTGATTACGATTAGATTGAAACTAAATATTGTTTAGTGATATGTATATATCAGACAAAGGCCCGATAATATATAATGCAGTACACAGTTACAAAGCTAGTTTGTAATTGACATTGGGAAGTGTCACTGCTAAATGTATATTATCAAATATAGTTCCTGGTCAAGATTCACTAACACAGGTTGGTTAGTCAAATTTGTTGAGACCAGTACATGTCATATATCGAGACTTGGTCCGATGGTTAATCCCAATGAACCATGAGTCTAGGGAGACTCGTATAGACGTGTAGGTGTTTATAGTGGATAAACACTGAACGACTCACCGAAGATTCTTAATGGATGGTACACCAATGTCAATAAGAATCTTCTCGGGTTTAATAGCATATTGGTCCTTCGACTTGAGATACCACTATGGATGTGTGAGACATCCTCCACACTTAGATGGCAGTCACGTCACCGATCTATTTATATCAGACCTCCGCCTGTTCGTTGGGTGTGGACCGATCCTTAGGATATCTTGTTTGTATCAAGATAGGATCCGTTAGTTCTGTGTACAGAGCATAGGTAGTCCATATATAATTAGCAGTCTGTTAAATTTGTGGCCACAGTAAACTTCGGAAGTAAGTTCCGAATGTTATTTAGAGATTGCTAATAGATACGTCGACGGGATAATACATATAGAGATTTGACGTTTACATCTATATCTATGGGATTATCTGTATACCTGTGACAGACGGATTATATGTATGCAATGACCTCGACCTATATGATTCAGCTAGTTTATCCGTGGTCATCATAATTTACGGGTGGGAAAATTATGGACACGAAATTGGATTTTGTGACGGATATACCTGAATCTAGAGAGTCTCACTAATGAAATATACTCGTAGAGCACTAGGGCAACTTTTATGAATAATGTTGATTATTTATATATCGTTTAAACGTTAAACGAAAAATACATGCTAACGGCCGAACCGTCATTTCCTAATTAATGTGTATTTGTATTTAATATATGATATTTTTAAATACACATTAATAAATTGTCAAATAAAGGTATTTGACATATATCATTAATATATGTATTTGAAATATTTAAAGTAAATATAATACATATATTTGAAATATTTGTATTTAATTAATTATTTAATTGTTAAATGATTAATATAATTAAAATATAAATATCTCATCAAATGATAAAGTTAGGAAATGATTATAAGTGTAAATGTTTGACTTTACATTAAAGGAAAAGGTTGTCAAATTGAATTTGACTTCCTTGGATATTTGTTTTAATTGTTAAAATTGAAAATATCATTTTTTCTTTTTTTTATTTGTAATTTTCGGCCATTACTTATTAAATATAAGTGTTATATTTTTTAAGTTTCCATTGTTGACTTGTTTATAATCATTAAAGTATAATGATAAAAGCAAAACAAGTTTGATAAACCATTAAATGAAACAAAAGAAAAATATCTAGATATTTTATTTATTTCTCCCTAAAATTCGGCCAAGGCTCATTTTGGAGGAGGTATATATTGTTTTGTTTCATTTTTAGGGTTTAACAAGTTAATTTGATACAAAATAAACATAAAAGAAGTTGAGAGAAAAGGCTTGGAGGCTAAAGAAGAAAGCTTGGAAAAATCTTATTTTTGTAAGTTTTTCTTTAAAGTCTTCAACATAGAAAATGTTTCTAATATGCTTAGCTTCATTTTGTGATGCTTTGATGTTATCTATATTCTTATAGTTTGTGTTTATATGGTTGTGAACTTTGATGAAAGATTGAAGCATGTAAGTAAGCTTGAAATTGTCTCAAAGCTTTAGTTTTGAATTTTAGAAAATCAAGTTTCCATCCTAGAGTTGGTAAGACACTCCTTGGTGACCTAGAATTGTTATAGAGTTGTTTCAAAGTGGTGAGGCTAGATTAGTGAAGTATTGAATGTATTAAAGTGTTGGATTTTAAAGATTTGGTAAAATTGGACAATTTGATTAAATTGAAAAATTAGGGTTCATAACCTTCTCCAAATTTGGGGCTTTTCATATATGTGATGTATTATGGTATGAATATGATGCATGTAAAAGTTTGGGTTAATTGGATTTGATCTTGGCTTGTTTTTTAACATAATGACCAAATTGCAAAAAAAACTGAAAATTGGGGGTGCTCTCGGTAATTTCCGAAAAATTGGGGATTTGTGTGAAATCTGATTTTGATGCATTTGATGTGTTGAAAAAAAATTTAGAAATGATTTAGAATCATCCAAAATTGTATTTGACAACTTTTGGACTAAAATGATAAATTTACAAAGTTTTGGGGTAATTCGGTAATTACTAAGAAATTTGATTTCTTGTGTAATTTTTCAGAATTTGATAATTGGATAATTAAATAAATTAGTTTATTTAATTGATCCGAGAAAAAGTTTTGAAATCAGAAAATTTTGATTTTTCGCGTTTTCGCTGCGTTACCGATATTCCCCTTAAAATCCCTTCAGTCTGTTGGGAATGACTACACCAAGTATGAAATCTATCTGGTGCTCAATATCTTTAATGGGTGGAAGCCCACTTGGAATGTCCTCTGTCAGCACATCACTGAATTCCTGTAGAAGAGATAAAATAGATACATGAAGCAAATGGTCAATGTTAGTAGTACAAACACGGTGATCATTGTAAACTAGCAAAAGTATAAGCCTGCTAGCCTTAAAAGCTCTCATTGCTTCACCCTCACCCATGCATAAGCTCTTTTTCACTCGCCCTTTTGTTTCCCCCTTAAGATCACTCACACTCCCCTTGGGAACACTCAGTCCCTCAGCCTTAATTTACATACTAGGTTCTGTCACAATCCCCTCACGTGTTTTCTTCAAGGTTGTGTTTGCACTCTCGCTGTTTCTATCCCTCTCAAGTTGAAACATGACTTGATCCTCGTGGATTTGCTTCAGGGTAAGTGGGTATAAGGTAATGGGTTTTCCCTTATGCTGAAGGAATACTTATTCTTGAACCTATCGTGTATGACCTTTCTACCAAGCTATCATGGCCTGCCCAAAAGAATATGTCCTGCATGCATCGATATCACATCACATAAGACATCATATGTGTATGGCACAATGGTAAAGCTCAATAATACTTGCTTTGTCACCTTTATTTCGCCACATTCATTAAACCACTACAACTTGTAAGGCTTGGGATGCTTCAAACAATCTAATCCCAACATCACAACTAAAATCGTACTTCGAACATTAGCACAACTGCCCCAGTCAATGATCATACTACACCCCTTGCCATTCACACGGCATCTAGTGTGAAATATGTTCTCCCTCTACTGATCACTTGTAGGAACACTTTCCTAGCGTAGCGGGAACACGTTAGTCACCCGAGATCAGACTAGAAATTTTTTTTTACCCTTCTCTCCTTAAGGCCGATTCTGACCAGCTCCACCACTAAAATTTTACTACTATTTTGGACAAAATTTCAGCCCCGACACAGCCCCCGAACAACAATTGAATTTAGACTGTTTTAAACCCAAAATGCGCCTAGCTCACTACCAGAATCAGCCTTTAATTGGTTCAGCTCCCTCTTAGTTTCATATTTGATTTTTCTATTAAAATCAGTCCCTACACAACCCCAAAACACCTCTTAGTGTTCTCTAAAAATTATGGATTGAAAACAAATCAAACCAAGCCCCGAAACACTCATTAGACGTATGACAATGAGGAGAAAATTGCTCACTACCGTGTAATGTGTTTGGAAGATGAAGATTAAGAATTTGGTTCGACACCAAATAGCCTTCCGTGGTATATCTCGTCGCCAACAGAAACTAGTGTGGGCTAGACTCATAAAACTAATCCCTAAACATTTTAGAGATTAAAGTCAAAAGGTTTTTTTTTTATTTTTTTCTTTTGTTCTTACATTTTGTTTTTCTCAATACTTAAGAGAGTTTAAAGAACTAGAAAGGTTGCTAGGGTAAGAATGAAAGGCTTAGGCAAAAAAAAAAAAAAAAAAACCTTTTTATACCTAGGGTTATTGTTTCAAAAATAAAACAAACAATTCCCTTCCCTCACTCACCAAATTCGGCCAAGACATGTCAAAATTGAAAATTTTTTCAACATTAATATTAACTTTCCATAATGGAAAAGATGTTACGAAAATAAAAGGTAAACACCTTTTAAAAAAATTGTAACTTCCAAATTAAGCTTTACTTGATTATATCGTATATAGAAATTAGAAATTTAACCTTTACTTAATTATATCATATATAATTAAATACCATGTGTTTATTATTATTTAATTATAAAAACTATAAATTAAATTTAACATATTGTTTAAAGTGTGACAAAATATATTATTAATCATATTAAAAAGATTTTCATATGTGAGTATATAATTGGACTATCCAATTATATTTAATCTGCTATAGTATATCGAGCTAGCACGGGGACCAAATGGACCTACGGTTCCGAGCTCCAATAATCCTGAAATATTAATTAAGCTCTTAATTAAATATTATTAACTCCAGGTTATTCCACAAAAAATGAGAAATTACACTCTCGTTGTCGTAGATAGATAAATTAGGCTAAACAATGTCGGTGTCCATCGATATAGTCATTACATACGGATTGGCCTTTCATGAGTATATCGTAATTAGTTCTTGCTCATAATGTCCGTTATACCCCTCTAATTATTTTTACCTTAAGTACCATTAATTCTCTAATGAAAGATTTATTCATAACCTTTATGAATTTTAATCTTTCAATTCATAATAGAAACACTTGAGCGCTCTAACCGTTTAAGTACCGAATCAACCCTTAAGGAAGATACTCATCTACGTTTCGCAAGAAGGAGTGAATTGCATATCTATGTAAAATATCCCCATCTACACCCCAAACCATGTCCCCAAAGTACGTAGCTATTGGTCGGGATTGCTACACCAACCTCACCTTTGTAAATCAAATGACATAGCCTGCCATGTAGGAGTTCGTAGTACACTCAGGATTAAGAAAAATCCATATATGACTATCTAGTAGATCAAAATGATTTTCTTTATTTAACGGATATTATAAGAAACTCATTTCTATCTGGGTCCGGTCCTATATAATCATATTATACAAGGTGCCTCCATTCTCATGTCTCCACATGGACGATCCCATATCAATGTCACAATTGAATTATAGAATTGATGGTATATATATATAAACCACAAACAAAGTACCCATTTTGTTTGCTCTCTATGGATTATTTAAGATTACTAACTTCAAACTTAAATCCTCTTGTGTATGACACTCATACACTAAGTCTGAAGGCACATGAGTAATCTAGGGTAATCAAGACAATTCATAATATGTGATTTTAAAACAAACATTGTGATAAATAAATAATGCATCATTTTATTTCATAAAATATAATACCATTTACATTACATAAAGCTCTAGGGCATATATCCCAAAAATCTCCCACTTGAAATAGAGCAAATGAGACATGTCACGTAATCCCAGACCATCTAGGTGACCTTCAAACACTTTAGCCGACAAGGTCTTTGTAAACATATCTGCCAGGTTCTCTGTGGATGCAATCTTTGTGACAGAAACATCTTCTCTCTGCACTATCTCACTAATGATAAGATATTTTCTCTCTATATGTTTTCCCTTCTTATGGCTTCTTGGTTCTTTTGAATTCTAAACTTCATCACTGTTATCGCAATAAAGTATGAGTCGTTTATCCATATTTGGAACGACTTCCAGATCTCCCAAGAACTTACGGAGCCAGACTGATTCCCTAACCACTTCGCAAGCTGCTACATACTCAGCCTCCATGGTGGAGTCAGCAATACAAGATTGCTTTTATACTCTTCCATACTATAGCCCCACCACCTAGGATAAACACTGATCCAGATGTTGATCTCCTAGAATCGACATTCGTCTAAAAATCAAAATTTGTATATCCCCTTAGGATCATATCCTCACCGGAATATACAAGCATATAATCTCTCGTTCTCTTAAGACTTTGGAGAATGTGTTTCACAACCACCCAATGATCCAATCATGGGTTAGATTGAAACCTATTGACTACTCCCACTGCAAAACATATGTCTGGTATCTGTTGGACAATTATGACCCATAACGTCACTATTTGTACAGATCATGGTGTTGTTATACAAATTAACTATGTGACAAAGGAGATTGAACTCTTATATTTTGTGATTAGATCACCTAGATGTATAAATGATATGAGGTCCCTATGATTTGTTCCTGGACGGAGAATGATATGAGACAGTATCAGTCCACGAAGGATAAATCATTAAATATCCCTAGTCAGAGTATTATCGAGATTGGACATCGATAAATACGTAAAAGACTAGTATTACACTTGTGCGCGTTGTGAGGGCACAATGGTATAGTTCTCATATATTTGGGTATAGGATACTCATGCAAGTGTAATAGGAGGTTGTGTTTTACCGATGGTACGGGAAACAGCTTCGCTCTGGATAGACCCCCTCGGAATTCCATTGGTAGTATGACTATATGTCTATGGAAGTCCGAAATCAGGGCAGGTGTATTTGGTCTTAACCTTAGACTTGCACCGCTAATACTTGCGACAATCAATATACTTTGGTTGCGGTCGTCCAGGGCATTAACAGGTTCTGTGTACGCCAATGCTGGGTATATTGAGAATCATAGTGTGTTAGGTGTGATGTCAAGATGGAAGTGTCACTCCAGTCATATGGAGATGATGGTCACGTAGGATACGGGACTGGTTCTCTTAAATACTGCAGCTATCGGGATAAAATGACAAGGTCATGTTTATCCGATTATAGAGACTAGTTACCAGACATCTGACATGTGCTTCGTACGGGGCAGACACAATTCCAGCCTCAGGCCTAGCACGTGATCAATCGATACTGGACAGAAATATGCAATAATATGTATACTACACCTGATACAGATCCTTTATTCCTGTAAGGATATTTTCGGAGAATTGGGAAGGCATGAAGCTTTGCTAGAGGCCAACCTTGTCTTGTAAATTGGTATAAATGTATTACGAGGTACTTACGTGTTCGGACAGTCCGACGACCGAATTTACTGCCAACATATCCGGGAATCTCATGGGTCGCTTCCCAAAGATTCACCGATGACGTATAACTCGCACTCTAAATTAATCTGGGATTAATAAGAAGAGAGAGAAAATTAATATGGGATTAATTGCGGAGATATTTTATCTCGGATAAAATATCAATTAAAGAGAGATAACGATTAATTTGGAATTAATCGATTAATTAATATATTTGATATATTAAACGAAATTGGATTTCGACGCGGAATTAAAATTAGATTTTAATTCGGGCAAATGAATTAATTTATAATTAATTCGTTTGCGACGTGAATCGGGATTTCGCTAGGCGTAATCATTTAATTACGACGCAATGAAAAATTCGTTAATTTGGAATTAGCGAACTCGAGCCTGAGATTATTTGCGAGCGCATTTGCATTTCGAATTTGAGTTTGGCACGCAAGTCAAATCAAGTGTCAAATCGCTAGTCACATCAAGTGTCAAATCACATGTCACTTTGAGTGATGTGACACTTGATTGATTGATGTGATTGATTGCAAGTGATGGAAGTGGTTGGTTGGTCAGAGAGTGTTAAACACTCAAGTTTACTTTTGTCATTTGGAATGACAATTTTATCCATTTTTGACTTTTGAATTTGGTATATGTTTTTTGGAAATACATAACCAACATTTAATCACACAACACATCATCTCTCTTTCTCTCTAAAACTCACGCCCAAGGGGCTGAAAATAGCTCACTGGTTTTGATAAAAATGTGAGCAGTAGGAAGCAATGAGTGTGGATTTTGTGGCAAAGTCACAAGTGCTAGCACACTTACGAGACATGCGAAGGTGATAGGGAAGTCCACCCATGAGCCGGGAACCATTCAACGAAACTTGGAGCTTGACGAAGTTGATCGAAAAGGGTGAAAACAGTGAGCTTGGATTGCTACTGCTGTGACAGTGATGAGGAGCAGAAATTCATTGTTGATGTCTCTGCGTCGCTCAACAGATCGATGTGAGTATTCCGCAATTTCTTTGATTTGTATTCACACTTGATTCAAGCTTTTTATTGATCTTGGGACCTTAATAGAAACCAACAATGGCATCTAGAGCAAGGTTTAAGCTTGAATATGCTTTAATGTGTTTGAATTGAAGTTTGATTGGATAAATTTCAAGAAAATTGGTTTGGAACAATTTTGCCCTAATTTGTATGGCTTGGCCGAATGCCTTATGCCCTAAAATGTCTTGGATTTTTTTATTGTTGATTCATTGGATGAGTTAGAATCATTCGGGAATGTGATTTAATGTCGATTGTGGAATTAATTGGATTGAATTCGAATCAGACACAAATCCCCTCCCTTGGCCGAGACTTGTAGCATGTAAATTGGGTTTGATTTTAATCAAAATGTGTTGGACATGTGATGATGTAAAAAAGCATGATTAATTGTGTATATTGATGTTTTAGAAATGTTAATTTGGGTAATTAATCATGTTATACACTTTGGTAATTAAATGGGGAGAATTGGATTTTTGGAATTTAATTATTTGGGCCTTAAAATTTGATTTGAGCTTTAATGTTGTAAATGGGCTTATTGGGCTTTGTTGTACAAAGTTGGGTTTAGGAAAATTGGATTGGATCCAATTAGGCCCAAAACCACTTCCATAAAGCCCAAATGCGACTTAATTGACCTTTAAAGTTTAATTGGGCCTAATGGGCCTAAATTGATTTCTAGGCTTATGGGGTAATTCCCGGATTGGATTTTGGTTATTCGGTTTGACACGAGTTGACCAAAAGTCCATGCCTTAAGAAATTAATTAAAAGCCCATTGGACTTTAATTAAATTGACGTTGGACGTTAAATCGGGCTTTGAGACCCGTTGCGATTAAATTTGGAATTTAAGTCGTAAAAGTTCATTATTAAAGTGTAGTATTTAATTTGGAATTAAATAGCGAATTATAATTAAATGCATATTGAATTGGATTTAATAATGTAGTTTAATTTAATTCGAGAATTCGTACTTTGAGTACTTATTCGCAAAACGAGTTTGACTCGAACAAAATAAAATCGTTGATTGAACATTGGATGATCACTAATTATCAGATTAATTAATTTGATTAGATTGATTGATAACATGCTTGTGTTAATACATGGTTGCGATGCATGAATAATGTATATCGGATGGATATTAGATGGGTGGGATAATTTTAGAAATTGTTGTAATAAATTTAATTTATTAATTGGACCTGCGTGTCCAGCCTTATTACCTCCTTATTCTATGTATTCTCTTCTCACATATTCCCCTCAATGTAAATGAGGTTTCTTTGGAAGTGTAGTGTAATGGGTATAAGTAAATACTTGTGCTAGCGGGAGAGAGAAATGGAGAGATTTGATCTAGGATCAATGTGTAAAGTATCCATCCGCATATCATTATTATTTTTCATATGCGCTTTATTATGTATTTAGAATGCATGTTTAAGGGTGTATGATGATGAGACCTTAACAAAGATAATAAATTGGTTGCCAATTTTGCACTCGAAAAACCCTCGCAAAATATTAAGCGTATTTCCTTCCATTGAGTGATTCTCACTCAAGATCCGAGACTGGCATTGGCTTGTTGGCGAAAGTCAAGGCCTTTGTCCGTCGAGGATGTGTTTGAATCACGAAGGCTTTGTTCCATATTGGTGTCTTGTCCAAGTTGTGGTTTGTTGGCCAAAGTCAAGACCACTTCTTGTCCATCGACATTGATTACGAAGCTTTCCATGGTCAATGGGTCGCACTTGACTGGGATCACTAAGTTTGTTGTGCCAAAGCTAAAGCTTAGTTGATTTAGAGGAAAAAGGTTAGGTAATACATTGGATGTATTGGCATATATAAGATATATGTTTTAGACTTGGATGTCCCCCTACCGGATATAGGAATTGGATTAGATCCAATTGATCTTAGAGATCTACCTAGTTAATTATCATACAATTTGTTGGCCAAAGTCAAGATTGTGTGATATTTAACGAGATCCTAGCCCACTAGGAAATACGGTTTCCCGAGTACTCGACAGAGGGTTAGAGGCTCGCCGAAAAATAGTGGGTGGGAAGAATTGAATTTGCAATACTTGTTCAATTACTCTCCATAAGCGCTCAAACAAATATCATTCGTCAAAGAAATTAAATGTTAGTTGGACTAATATTTAAATTGTTGTTTTAATGAATAGTTGGACTATATATTCAAACTATTCATTTATAGTTGATTTTATAATTGGATTATAGTAATCAATATAATTGATTTTAATTAAATTATAGTTGATTAAATAGTTGGACTATTGTAATCATTATAATAAATAGTACCTTGATCGTTGATTAAATAGTTGGACTATTAAAATCAAGATAAAATTGAAAGATTGACATTTAAAACATAATCCTAGGGAAAATGTATTTAAATGGTTTAATGTTCAAATTGGGAATAAATTTCAGGATGGTCCTGGAAATTAATAAGTTACTTTATTTTTTAAAATAACATATTATGCCTAAAGCCTGGAGTTAAGCAAATAGTAGAGCATAATCTTTGGAAGATTAATGTGATGATAACTTTAGTGCTTAATCCATTATACTTACCACAATAGACTCATCGATTTCTTTATCAGAACTAAGGTTAGATCCTTAAAGTATGATAATGAAATTGAAGGACCTTCAAAGAATTTATCTTTAGATTTTAGAAGTACTAAATTGCAATAAATAACTCTTGGAGAGTTAATGACTATTCTCAAGGAGACAAAGTCAAAATTTGCAATTAGGCAAGTAGCGCAAGGCGCACCTTACTTCGATATTCTAGAAGGCCAAGGCTTGGCCAAAGGCTTCTGGAGTGTTGAAACTGGCAAAGGAAAAATCATTATAATCTTCTGGGAAGATAAAGGACATATCCAAAAATGTCTACTTAAATGTGGCAAACGGGATCGCGGAAGCGTGACTGCCGTTTGGACAAAGCAGACATGAAGGAATTGAAGACGAGCAAGGCTCTGATTTCAAATGTGTTTGTCAGATTATGTTCACTACTAGTATTAAAATTAGATTTTAAATACTTAGTGTGGTACATAAAATATATGTATTGATGTTCAGAATCTGCTTTGAGCAGGATACTGACTTCCATAGAGATTTATCTGCGAATTGAAAATGGGACAACTGTCTCTGTTTTAACCATAGATACCTAAGTTTAGGAACTACCTTCGGGTGTGTACCTAAAATTGGAAACTATTATAATGTAACTAGTTTGACTAGATACATTATCTTTATATCAGTGTTTAACCCGCTGCAGGTGAACCTTTATATTCTAGAACAATAAAGTGTTTCATTATATAAAGATGATATTGAGATATACACACTAGATGTGAATAACAACATTTATATTTTGAATATAAACAATATCTCAAACATATAAAATGACAAACAAATAGCTCAAACTGATTTGATCAGAAGAAACTAATTGTGGCATTGTTGTCGGGGACACAATTAAACAAGACTCGTATATCCACACTTTTGAAGAGTGGGTACTCGAACCAATTTGATTCCAATCAAATAAAGTCTACGAATCTAGTTTATTGGGCAATGTGCCTATAACACATTTACTTGGAAAAAATGTTAATGCCACCAATCTGTTAGCCCTAGTTCATAGTGAAGCAAGTGGGCCCATGTCTAGCTAGGCTAGAGGTGGATATGAATATTTCGTGACCTTTACGGATGTGGCATCGCATTATGGTTATGTGTTTATTTTGAAACACAAATCGGAAACTTTTAAAAGTTTCGACATGAAATAGACGAACAGATCGGCTAAAGTATTAGACCGTCACAGTTAGACCATAATGGAAAATACTTAAGCAATAAGTTTCTAATATACTAGAAAGAGTATAGTATTCTTTCAATGAGGACTCCTCTCGGAACACGTCAGTTTGACGGTGTGTCCGAACTGAGTAACCGAATTTTGTTGGACATGATAAGGTTAATCATGAGTCGCTCTGAGCTACCATTACCTTCAACGGATAAGCTTTAACAGTGCAAGAAATTATTTTGAATAAGGTTCCATTAAAATCTGTTTGACAGATTACATATTAAATATGAACAGGAAGGAAACCGGGTTTCTCATTCCTGAATATTTGGGTATGCTAGGCATATTTTTGGATGACACCAAACTAGAACCCAAATTGGATAAGTGCCAAGTGTAGGTTATCCTAGGGATACCATAAGTATTGTACTTATACATCTCACCAGAGAACAATTAGATTGTTGCTCACCATGCGGTTTTCCTAAGAGGAATACCGATATGCAGTGGAAAGTGGGAGGATAGTAAAACTCGATGAAAATCGGAGTAATAATATTCTAGGCATCGAATCCTAATGGAACACAAAATAGTTCATCAAGGATGAAACAATTACCATTAATCTTCGAATACACAAGAACCACGTATGTCGGAGAGAGCCAGAAAACAACCTGGGGTATGGGTTTCTGATCTCACCTCATAAAGATTTCAATTTTATTGAGGTATATCAACTGACTACGTATAAGGAAGTGATACAAGGTATCGACTCCCTATTATGACAATGTGTCATGAATCCTAAATGGATTCCATGTATATCAACCAGTTTGGATACTAGTTGATGTACCGTAAGGCATTGTGCCTATTGGTACTTTATAAGTCTTCAAGGAAGACATTCATGGATGGCAACATACCAACGTATAAAGCTAGGCTTTTAGCGGAAAGGTATCATTATCAACATTGTGTTGATCACGATTCAACCTTTTACCTGTTGCCATGGTAAATCCATTTGGATAATGCTTGCTAAAGTTGTGTATTTCATTTATGAAATATGTCAGCTTTACGGGAAAATCGCTTTCCTGAAAAGGAAACCTTTTGAAGGATGTTTACAACATCCTAGCGGTTTTGTCGTACCAAAACTAGCAAACAAGGTTTGTGGGTTATTCCATCCATGTATGGATTGAAGCAAGCATTAGGTTCTTGGAATTGTCGTTTTGATGTGATCATAATGGTTTATGATTTAATTCAAAATGAAATGATTCTTGTGTATATAAGAGGGTTAGTGGGATGGCACTGACAGTGGTTGTCCTATAAATAATGATAATACATCATTTCTTGGAAATGATATTCCCATAATAACTATCGGTGAAAGCTTGGCTTTCGAGAAAACTCTCCGAGAAACCGTACATTGAAAAATGTACGCGACCTGGTGTCTCATACGCTTTGAGCATATGGATTCACAAACAAGCCAATCCGAGTGATAGTCACTGGATTGAAGTTAAGAACATCTGTTAGTATCTGAGAGATCAAAGGATGCTATCTTAGTCTATGGAGATGGAGAACTTGAAATGACTGGGATTACTATAGCAAGTTTCCTAACTGATAAAAACGACTATAAGTCGTAACAACGGTACTACACAGTTTGAATTACGGTACATGAGCTGGAAATCTTCCAAGCAAGATACTGTTACCGAATAAACAAAAAATGTGGGTTATTGCTGCAGCTGAAGCGGCAATAGAAGCCTTCTGGGGCGATAAATAATCTAATTAGATTAGATATAGTTCTGTTAGCAGATGAGCTAGGCGTCAGCACAGGCTAAAGAATTAATGGTCTTATCAACAATCCAGATATATACTTTGACTATTCATCTGATTCGTTCGGATCATACATCGTGGCGATGTGATGATCGTATAAATCGCATCAGACGATAATCATGCAAATCTGCTGACGAAAGCCTTTTCTCAGCAGTTTGAGCCAACCGTACATAGTTCGGGTGTTAAGCACTCGAGTGACTGGCTATAGGCCAAGTGGGAGATTGTTGGACAATTATGACCCATAGCGTCACTGTTTCTACAGATCATGGTGTTGTTGTACAAATTAACTATGTGACAAAGGAGATCGCACTCTTATCATTTGTGATTAGATCACCTAGATGTATAAATGATAGAAGGTCCCTATGATTTGTTCCTGGACGGAGAATGATATGAGACAATATCAGTCCACGAAGGATAAATCATTAAATATCCCTAGTCAGAGTATTATCGAGATTAGACATCGATAAATACGTAAAAGACTAGTATTACACTTGTGCGCGTTGTGAGGGCACAACTGCATAGTTCTCATATATTTGGGTATAGGATACTCATGCAAGTGTACTAGGAGGTTGTGTTTTACCGATGGTACGGGAAACAGCTTCGCTCTGGATAGACCCCCTCGGAATTTTATTGGTAGTATGACTATGTGTCTATGGAAGTCCGAAATCAGAGTAGGTGTATTTGGTCTTAACCTGAGACTTGCACCGCTAATACTTGCGACAATCAATATACTTTGGTTGCGGTCGTCCAGGGCTTTAACAGGTTCTGTGTATGCCAATGCTGGGTATATTGAGAATCGTAGTGTTTTGGGTGTGATGTCAAGATGGAAGTGTCACTCCAGTCATATGGAGATGATGGTCACGTAGGATACGAGACTGGTTCTCTTAAATGCTGCAGCTATCGGGATAAAATGACAAGGTCATGTTTATCCGATTATAAAGACTAGTTACCAGACATCCGACATGTGCTTCGTACGGGGCAGATACAATTCCAGCCCCAGGCCTAACACGTGATCAATCGATACTGGACAGAAATACGCAATACTACGTAGACTACGCCTGACACAGATCCTTTATTCCTGTAAGGATATTTCCGGAGAATTGGGAAGGCATGGCGCTTTGCTAGAGGCCAACCTTGTCTTGTAAATTGGTATAAATGTAGTACGAGGTACTTACGTGTTTGGATAGTCCGACGACCGAATTTACTGCCAACATATACAGGGATCTCATGTGTCTCTTCCCAAAGATTCACCGATGACGTATAACTCACACTCTAAATTAATATGGGATTAATAAGAAGAGAGAGAAAATTAATCTGGGATTAATTGCGGAGATATTTTATCTCGGATAAAATATCAATTAAAGAGAGATAACGATTAATTTGGAATTTATCGATTAATTAATATATTTGATATATTAAACGAAATTGGATTTCGACGCGGAATTAAAATTAGATTTTAATTCGGGCGAACGAATTGATTTAGAATTAATTCGTTAGTGACGTGAATAGTGATTTCGCTAGGCGTAATCATTTAATTACGACGCAACGGAAAATTCATTAATTTGGAATTAGCGAACCCGAGCCCGAGATTATTTGCGAGCGCATTCGCATTTCGAATTCGAGTGCGGCACACAAGTCAAATCAAGTGTTAAATCGCTAGTCACATCAAGCGTCAAATCACATGTCACTTTGAGTGATGTGACACTTGATTGATTGATGTGATTGATTGCAAGTGATGAAAGTGGTTGGTTGGTCAAAGAGTGTTAAACACTCAAGTTTACTTTTGTCATTTGGAATGACAATTTTATCCATTTTTTACTTTTGAATTTGGTATATGTTTTTTGGAAATACATAACCAAACATTTAATCACACAACACATCATCTCTCATTCTCTCTTTCTCTCTAAAACTCACGCCCAAGGGGCTTAAAATAGCTCACTGGTTTTGACAAAATGTGAGTAGTGGGAATCAATGAGTGTGGATTTTGTGGCAAAATCACAAGTGCTAGCACACTTACGAGACATGCGAAGGTGATAGGGAAGTCCACCCATGAGCCGGGAACCATTCGACGAAGCTTGGAGCTTGACGAAGTTGATCCAAGAGGGTGAAAACGGTGAGCTTGGACTGCTACTGCCGTGACAGTGATGAGGAGCAGAAATTCATTTTTGTTGTCTCCGCGTCGCTCAACCGATCGATGTGAGTATTCCGCAACTTCTTCAATTTATATTCGCACTTGATTCATGCTTATTATTGATATTGGGACCTTAATAGAAACCAACAGTATCATGCATAACATAACATACATAAGACTACCAACTGCTGAGGCATATGTGATATGTCTCATTTCCTCAACTCCTTGATGTGTCTTGGGAGATTGTTCCTTTGACAAATGAATTCCATGTCGATAAGGCAAATTAATTTTCTTGGAATTATGTATCCCAAATAGCACAAGGATATTGTCGATGTAAGATGCCTGAGACATAGCTAACAGTCGTTTCTTGCGATCCCGAAGTATCTGGATCCTAAGAGCCTTTCCCAAATCTTTCATTTGAAATTGGTTAGCTAGCCAGGTTTTCACATCAGATAATATCTTTACAACATTCTCAATTAGCAAAATATCATCGACGTATAGAATAAGAAAAACTACATTCACGTCAATGATGAACTTGTATACACAAGGCTCATCAATATTCCACTTAAAGTCATAAGACTTGATCGTGGTATCAAATCTTATGTTCGAAGATCGAGATGCTTTCTTGAGTATATAAATGGAACTTTGTAGCTTGCAAACCTTTTGCTCTTTACCTTGGGCTATGAACCCCTCTGGTTGCACCATATAGATACACTCATCAAAATTTCCATTCAATAATGCAGTCTTGACGTCCATTTGCCAAATCTCATAGTCATAATATATGGCAATGGACAGAAGAGTAAGGATATATTTGAGCATGGCTACAGGCGAGAAAGTTTCCTCATAGTCAACTCATTCTTTTTGGGTATAACCGTTGGCCACTAGCCTAGCCTAGAAGATCTGTACCTTCCCATATGCTCCTCTCTTTCTCTTTTAGATCCACTTGCAACCTATAAGTTTTACCCCATCAGGTTGGTCTATAAGTTCCCAGACTGAGTTGGAGTACATAGACTCCATCTAGATGTTCATAGCTTTGAGCCATTTCTCTTTATCAGAATCATCCATTGCACTCTGATTGGTCAATGGATCATCTACACCATCGATGGAGGCGACAACTTAAGCCTCTCCAACTTCTAGATAGCGAACAGGTTGTCGTTGTTGGTATTAATCTAGGTCCCAAGATCAATCAAGACATGAAAACATGTGTGAACACATCAACGGAGGTAGCGGAATACTCACATGGATCGGTTGAGTCGATTTGAAGATGAATCAAGCCAAAAATGCTTACTGCCTTCGGCGCCACTGCATGCAGTTCACTGCCTTGCATCTTCTGTTTTTGAGCTGCGAAATGGAGCTCCTAACTTCGTCGGACGGATCCCGGCTCATGGTCGAACCTCCCTACCACCTTCGCAAGACTTGTAAGTGTGCTAGCACTTGATTTCTCACCATGAAAAACCACTCTTGCTTCCCCTAGAGTCACGCCATTTCTGGTTCTGAACCAGTGAAGAAGAAGGGTTTTTGGCGTGAGAGAGATGAGAAGATGAGAGATAAAATGTGTTGACTTGTTGTAAAAAGTGTAAAGCCTTTTTGATTATATATTTTCCAAAAAATAATCAATTTCCATTTAATTTTATCTAAAAATTAAATGAACTTTGGAGCCAAAAACCAAAAGTTTTCCCTCCAAAATGCTTTTTCACTTTATGTCAACTTTAAGTCATATCAACTTTAATAAAGTGACATGTCTTTGACGCTTGATGCGACTTGCGTCGCCGCACTCGAATTTAAAATACGAATGCGCTTGCAATCACACCCGGGCTCGGGTTCGTTAATTCCAAATTAACGATTTTTCCGTCGCGTCGTAATTAAATGATTACGCCTAGCGAATTCATTATTCACGTCGCTAATGAATTAATTCTAAATTAATTCGTTCGCCCGAATTAAAATCTAATTTTAATTCTGCGTCGAAATCTAATTTTATTTAATATATCGAATATATTAATTTACCGATTAATTCCAAATAATCGTTATCTCTCTCTAGACGATATTTTATCCTAGATAAAATATCTCCGTAATTAATCCTAGATTAATTTTCTCTCTCTTCTATTATAATCCCAGATTATACAAGAGTGCGAGTTGTGCGTCATCGGTGGATTATCGGGAAGCGACCCATGAGATCCCCGATAAGCTGGCAGTAAATACGGTCATCGGAGTATCCGAATCACGTACGTACCAAGTACTACGTTCTACCGATTTACGAGACGAGGTCGACTCCTAGCAAAGCACCAAGTCTTCCCAATTCTCCGGACATATCCATTTAAGAATATCAAAGATCTGTTATCAAGCGTAGTATACTAATGTATTGTGCATATCGGCCCAGTATCAGATAGTCACGTGCTAGGGCTGGGGCTGGATAAGTGTCTGCACCGTCCGAAGCACATATCGGATGTCTGGTAACATAGTCTCTATAATCGGATAGTTATGACCTGGTCACAATATCCCGATTGGTTGCGCAACACTCAAGAGCACTAGTACCGTATCCTGCGTGACATCATCTCCACTATGACTGAAGTGATACTTCCGTCTCGACATCACACCCAATACATTACGACTCTCTGATAAACCCAGAAGTGGTGTACGCAGAACCGGTTAAAGCATGTACCACCAAGACCAAAGTTTATCGATTATCGTAAGTATTAGCGATGCAAGTCTCAGGTTAAGACTATACACACCTACCTTGATTTCGGCCTCCCATAGACACATAATCATAATACCAATGGGATTCCGAGGGGTCTATCCAGAGCGAAGCTGTTTCCCGTACCATCGGTGAAACACGACCTCATATCGCACTTGCATAAGTATCCAATACTTATATATATGAGAACTATGTCGTTGTGCCCTCACAACGCACACAAGTGCAATACTAGTCTATTCTGCATTATCGATGTCCAGTCTCGATAATACTACGGCTAGGGATATTTAATGATCAATCCTTCGGGGACTGATACTGTCTCATATCATTCTCAGTCCAGGAACTAATCATAGGGACCTCTCTTCATTTTATATATATATATCTATGG
The DNA here is from genome assembly GCA_019454045.1 of Zanthoxylum bungeanum. Classification (NCBI taxonomy): domain Eukaryota; kingdom Viridiplantae; phylum Streptophyta; class Magnoliopsida; order Sapindales; family Rutaceae; genus Zanthoxylum; species Zanthoxylum bungeanum. Next base: position 38,870 of record SKCR01035492.1, read on the forward strand.
TGATCTAATCACAAATGATGAGAGTGCATTTCCTTGTCACATAGTTAATTTGCTACAACAACACAATGATATGTGCAAATAGTGACGCTATGGGTCATTTTGTCCAACAGTCTCCCACTTGGCACATAGCGAGTCACTCAAGTGTCCTACACCCGAACTATGTACGGTTCGCTCAAATTGCTGAGGAAAGATTTTCGTCAGCGGATTTGCTTGATTATCATCTGACGCGATTTATACGATCATCACATCGCCACGATGTATTATCCGAACGAATCAGATGATATAGAAGTATATATCTGGATCGTCGATGATACCTTTAATTCCTTAGCCTGTGCTGACGCCTAGCTCAGCTGCTAAAAGAACTATATCTAATCTAATTAGATTTATTTTCGATCCAAATGGCTTCTATTGCTGCCTCAGCTGCAGCAATAATCCGCATTTGTTGTTTATTCGGCAACAGTTATCTTGCTCGGAATATTTCCAGCTCACTGTCCCGTTATTCAAACTTTATTGTACCTCAGTATTTAATGTTTAGAAACTTGAGCGGTGATCCCAGTCACTTCAAGTTCTCATTCTCCATAGTTTAAGACAGCATCTTTAGTTCTCTAAGATACTAACAGATGTTCTTAATCTTCAATCCAGTGACTATCACTTGGATTGACCTGATTGTGACTCCATATGCTCGAAGCGTATGAGACACCCAAAGTACATTTTAAATGTATAATTTCCCAGAGAGTGTTAACAACTCAAATCTATCCCAGTAGATCTTTATTCCTTGAATAAAGATTGTTACTCCCCAGAATTCTACGAGAATTTCTATTGAAAGAATATCTATGAAAGCCAAGCTTTCAGCAATTGCTTTATGGGAATTTCACTGTCAGTGCGCACTCCCACTAACCTCCTTATATACACAAGAATTATTTCGTTTTGATTCAAATCATAAACCATTATGATTATTTCAAAACGACAGTTCCAAGAACCTTGTGCTTGCTTCAATCCAAACATGGATCGAATAACCCGCAAACCTTGTTTGTCGGTTATTCAAAATCGTCAGGATGTTGTAAACATCCTCCAAAAGGTTTCCTTTTCAGGAAAGCGATTTTGATCTACAACTGACTCATTTCATCAATTGAAATACGCAGTTTTCAACAAGCATCTTCAAAATGGATTTACCATGGCAACAGGTAAAAGATTGAACCGTTATTAACACAATGTTGATAACGATACCTTTCCGTCAAAAGCCCAGCTTTGTACGTTGGTATATGCCTTCCATGTATGTCTTCCTTGAAGACGTTTAATGTACCAATAGGCACAATGCCTTGTGGTACAACAACTAGTATCCAAAATAGTTGTTATACATGGAATCCATTTCGGACTCATGGCACTTTGCCATAATAGGGAGTCGATACCTCGTATCACTTCCTCAAAACGTAGTCGGATGGTATACCTTCATAAGATTGACATCTTTATGAGGTTAGATCAGAAACCCATACCCTAGGTTGTTTTCTGACTCTATCCGATCTACGAAGTTCTTGTGTATTTGAAGATTAATGGTACAGATTCATCATTGATGAACTGTTCGTGTTCCATTAAGGACTTCTTGCCTAGAACAGTATTACTCCGATTTTCATCGAGTATCACTATCCTCCCACTGTCCACTGCATATCGGTATTCCTCTCAGGAAAACCGCATGGTGAGCAACAATCACATTGTTCTCATGTGAGATCTATAAGTACTATACTTAAGGTTTCCCTTAGGATAACCTATATTGGCACTTATCCAATTTGGGTCTTAGTTTGGTATCATCCAAACGTTATGCCTGGCATACCCAAAAATAGGATTAGGAATGAGAAACCATGTTTCTTTCCTATTCATATCCTATATGATATCTGTCAAACAGATTTATATGGATCCTTATTCTAAATAAGTTTTTCACTGTTAGTATATATCCTATTGAAGGAAACAGTAGCTCAGAGCGACTCGTGATAAACCTTATCATGTCCAACAAAATTCGGTTTTAGTTTGGACACACCGTCTAACTGACGTGTCGCGGGAGGAGTCCTCATTGAAAGAATACCATACTCTTTCATGTACGTATGAAACTTACTGCTTAAGTATTTTCCATTACGGTCTTACCGTGGCGGAATAATACTATAGCCGATCTGTTTATTTACTTCGTGTCGAAACTTCAAAAGTTTACGATCTGTGTTCTTCAAAAGAAACACATAACCATAACGTGATGCCACATCCGTTAAGGTCACGAAATATTCATGTTCACATCTAGTCTAGCTAGATATGGGCCCATTAACTTCACCATGAATAGGGCTAACAGATCGGTGGCCCTTATACTATTACCAAGTAAATAGTATTTTAGGTACTTTACCTAATAAACTAGATTCGCAGACCTTATTTGAATAGTCAAATCAGTCCTAGTACCCACTCTTCAAAAGTGTGGATATACGAGTCTGGTTTAATTGTGTCCCAGACAACAATGCCACAAATAAGTCTCTATTGATCAAATCATTTTGAGCTATTTATTTGTCATTTTATATGTTTGAGATTTTATTTATATTCAAAATATAAATTCTGTTATTTACATCTAATGTATTTATCTCAGTATCATCTTTATATAATGAAACACTTTAGTGTTCTAGAATATAAAGGTTTATCCGTAACGGATTAAACACTGACATAGAGATAATGTTACTAGTCCAACTAGTTACATTATAATAGTTCCTAATTTAAGTACACACCCAAAGGGTAGTTCCTAAATTTAGGTATCTACGGTCGAAACAGCGACTTTCGTCCCGTTTCCGATTCGTAGAGAAATCTCGGCTTGAAGTCAGTATCCAGATCATAGCGGATTCTGAACATCAATACATATATTTTATGTACCACACTAAGTATTTAAAATCCAATTCAATACTAGTAGTGAACATAGCTTTGACAAATATTTTTAAAGTTAGAGCCTCGCCTTTTCTTTAATTCCTTTGTGTCTTCCATATCCAAATGGTAGTCACTTTGGGATATGTCAATTATCTTTTCAATATTTCACAAACCTTTGGCCAAGTCTTGGGTTTCGGAATATCGAAACGATATGCACCTTGTGCAACATGCCCAATTGCAAACTTTGACTTCTCTCCACTAGAATAGTCAAATCAATTCTCTAAGAATTATTAATTGCAATTTAATACTTTTTAAATCTAAAGATAGATTTATGATAAGTATAATAATTAAGCATTAAAGTCATCATCACATAAATCTTCCAAAGATTTTATGCTCTACTATTTGCTTAATTATGGGCTTAGTCATAATAAGTTATTTTATCAAATAAATTAACCTATTATTTATTCCCAAAATTAAATCATTTAAAACATTTAATCCAAGGATTATATATTCTAAATATTAACTTTTAAATTCTTTCTTGATTTTAATAGTCCAACTATTTAATCAATTTTAATAAGGTACTATTATTATAATGATTACAATAATCAAATTATTAATCAACTATAATTTTAATATTGATTACTATAATCTAATTATAAAATCAACTATCATTTTAATTCAATTATATTGATTACTACAATCCAATTATAAAATCAACTATATATTGAATAAGTTTGTATATAGTCCAACTATATATATTTTTAAAACAACATAAAATATTAGTCCAACTAATACTTTTGATTAATGTGACGAGTGATATTTATTTGAGCGCGTTTATGGCGAGTAATTGAACGAATGTTGCAAATTCAATACTTGCCTCCCACTATTTTTCGTCGAGCCTCTAACCCTCTGTCGAGTACTCGGGAAACCGTGTTTCCTAGTGGGCTAGGATCCCGTTAAATATCACACAATCTTGACTTTGGCCAACAAATTGTATGATAATTAACTAGGTAGATCTCGAAGATCAATTGGATCTCATCCAACTCCTAGATCCAGTAGGTGGACATCCAAGTCCCAAACATATATCTTATATATGTCTATACATCGAATGTATACCCTAACTTTTTCCTCTGAATCAACTAGGCCTTGGCTTTGGCACAACAAACCTAGTGATCCCAGTCAAGCGCGGACCCATTGACATGGAAGCTTCGTAATCAATGTCAATGGACAAGAAGTGGTCTTGACTTTGGCCAACAAACCACAACTTGGACACGACACCGATATGGAACAAAGCCTCGTGATTAAAACACATCTTTGACGGACAAGGGCTTGACTTTGGCCAACAACCCTGCCAATCTCGGATCTTGAGTAAGAATCACTCAATGGAAGGAAAATAAACGCTTGATATTTAACGAGGGTTTTTCGCGTGCAAATTGGCTACCAATTTAATTATCTTTGTTAAGGTCTCATCATCATACACCCTTAAACATGCATTCTAAACACATAATAAAGCGAGTATGAAATAAATAATAATGATATGCGGATGGATACTTAACACATTGATCCTAGATCAAATCTCTCCCTTTCTCACTCAAGCTAGCACTTTAACTACTTCTACCCGTTACACTACACTTCTAAAGAAACCTCATATACATATAGGGGAATAGGTGAGAAGAGAATACAAAGAGAATAAAGGTGATAAGGCTGGACACGCAGGTCCAATTTAATAAATCGAATTTATTACAACAATTTCTAAAATTGCCCCACCCGACTAATATCCATCCGATATACATTATTCATACAACACAACCACGTATTCACACACATAAGCATGCTATCAATCAATCAATCAAATTAATTAATCTGATAATTAAGTGATCATCCAATGTTCAAACAACGATTTGATTTTGTTCGAGTCAAACTCGTTTTTGCGAATAAGTACTTAAAGCACGAATTCATGAATTAAATTAAACTACATCATTAAATCTAATTTAACATGTATTTAATACTAATTCACTATTCAATTCTAAATTAAATATTACACTTTATTTAATAAACCTTTTACGATTTAAATTCCAAATTTAATTGTAACGCGTCTCAAAGACCGATTAACGTCCAACGTCAATTCAATTAAAGTCCAATGGGCTTTTAATTGATTTCTTAAGGCGTGGACTTTTGGTCAACTCGGGTCAAACCGATAACCAAAGTCCCATCCGGGATTTACCCCATAAGCCCATAAATCAATTTTGGCCCATTAGGCCCATTTGAACTTTAAGGTTCATTAATCGCATTTGGGCTTTATGGTTAAGGTTTTGGGCCCAATTGGATCCAATCCATTTGGCCCAAACCCAACTTGATAAAATCAAGCCCAATAGGCCCAAATACAACATTAGAAGCCCAATATCAAAAATAGGCCCAATTAATTAAATATACAAAATCCAATTTCATATTCAATTAAACTAAAGTGTATTACATGATTAATAAACTAAATCAATATTTCTAAAACACTAAATTAGTCCAATTAATCATGCTTAATTCATTATTATATGTCCAACACACAAATTGAAAAATCAAACCCATTTACATGCTACAAAGCTCTCGGCCAAAAGAGGGATTTTGTGTCCGATTTGGTTTCAATCCAATCGAACCCACAATCGACATCAAATCACCATCCAATTTGATTTCATACACATCCAATGTCATAAAATCAAAAAATACCAAGACATTAAAGGGCATACACATTCGGCCAACACAAGCAATTTGGGGATTTATGTTCAATTCAAAATTCAATCTAATTGACTTCAAATTAACATCATCCAACATCATTACAACCCATCCAATGAATCAAAATGAAAAAATTTCAAATTTCCAAAATCCATCACATTCGGCCAAGGTAAGTATTTGGGGATTTTTATCCAATTCAAAATTAAATCCAATTCAATCTCAAATCAACATCATCCTACATATTATAACTCATCCAATAAATTAAAATGAAAAAATCCAAGATTTCCAAATATCCATCACATTCGGCCAACATAAGATTTTGGGGTTTTTTGTCCAATTCAAAGTACTATCCAATTGACCTCAAATTAACATCAAACATTATGATTCCAATTCACCTAATGAATCAAAAAACAAAATTTCCAAGAACCCAAATCAATAAAGCATTTGGCCAAGGTCATCAATTTGGGGAAAATATTCAAATCATTTTTCAACAAATTGGTCCAACCAAAATGAAATTAAACATGTTATAAGCATACTTAAACAATCAATTTATTCAAATCATGCTCAACAACATTTACCCAAATTTTAAACCCTAAAATTTCATGCTTGAACCTATAGCTCTTGATGCCATTGTTGGTATTAATCTAGGTCCCAAGATCAATCAAGACATGAAAACATGTGTGAACACATCAACGGAGGTAGCGGAATACTCACATGGATCGGTTGAGTCGATTGAAGACGAATCAAGCCAAAAATGCTCACTGCCTTCGGCGCCACTGCATGCAGTTCACTGCCTTGTATCTTCTGTTTTTGAGCTGCGAAATGGAGCTCCTAACTTCGTCGGACGGATCCCGGCTCATGGTCGAACCTCCCTACCACCTTCGCAAGACTTGTAAGTGTGCTAGCACTTGATTTCTCACCATGAAAAACCACTCTTGCTTCCCCTTAGAGTCACGCCATTTCTGGTTCTGAACTAGTGAAGAAGAAGGGTTTTTGGCGTGAGAGAGATGAGAGATAAAACGTGTTGACTTGTTGTAAAAAGTGTAAAGCCTTTTTGATTATATATTTCCAAAAAATAATCAATTTCCATTTAATTTTATCTAAAAATTAAATGAACTTTGGAGCCAAAAACCAAAAGTTTTCCCTCCAAAATGCTTTTTCACTTTATGTCAACTTTAAGTCATATCAACTTTAATAAAGTGACATGTCTTGACGCTTGATGCGACTTGCGTCGCCGCACTCGAATTTAAAATACGAATGCGCTCGCAATCACACCCGGGCTCGGGTTCGTTAATTCCAAATTAACGATTTTTCCGTCGCGTCGTAATTAAATGATTACGCCTAGCGAATTCATTATTCACGTCGCTAACGAATTAATTCTAAATTAATTCGTTCGCCCGAATTAAAATCTAATTTTAATTCTGCGTCGAAATCTAATTTTATTTAATATATCGAATATATTAATTTACCGATTAATTCCAAATTAATCGTTATCTCTCTCTAGACGATATTTTATCCTAGATAAAATATCTCCGTAATTAATCCTAGATTAATTTTCTCTCTCTTCTATTTAATCCCAGATTATACAAGAGTGCGAGTTGTGCGTCATCGGTGGATTATCGGGAAGCGACCCATGAGATCCCCGGATAAGCTGGCAGTAAATACGGTTGTCGGAGTATCTGAATCACGTACGTACCAAGTACTACGTTCTACCGATTTACGAGACGAGGTCGACTCCTAGCAAAGCACCAAGTCTTCCAATTCTCCGGACATATCCATTTAAGAATATCAAAGATCTGTTATCAAGCGTAGTATACTAATGTATTGTGCATATCGGCCCAGTATCAGATAGTCACGTGCTAAGGCTGGGGCTGGATAAGTGTCTGCCCCGTCCGAAGCACATATCGGATGTCTGGTAACATAGTCTCTATAATCGGATAGTTATGACCTGGTCACAATATCCCGATTGGTTGCGCAACACTCAAGAGCACTAGTACCGTATCCTGCGTGACATCATCTCCACTATGACTGAAGTGATACTTCCGTCTCGACATCACACCCAATACACTACGACTCTCTGATAAACCCAGAAGTGGTGTACGCAGAACCGGTTAAAGCCTGTACCACCACCAGACCAAAGTTATCGATTATCGTAAGTATTAGCGATGCAAGTCTCAGGTTAAGACTATACACACCTACCTTGATTTCGGCCTCCCATAGACACATAATCATAATACCAATGGGATTCCGAGGGGTCTATCCAGAGCGAAGCTGTTTCCCGTACCATCGGTGAAACACGACCTCCTATCGCACTTGCATAAGTATCCAATACTTATATATATGAGAACTATGCCGTTGTGCCCTCACAACGCACACAAGTGCAATACTAGCCTATTCTGCATTATCGATGTCCAGTCTCGATAATACTACGGCTAGGGATATTTAATGATCAATCCTTCGGGGACTGATACTGTCTCATATCATTCTCAGTCCAGGAACTAATCATAGGGACCTCTCTTCATTTTATATATATATATCTATGGTGATCTAATCACAAATGATGAGAGTGCAATTTCCTTGTCACATAGTTAATTTGCTACAACAACACAATGATCTGTGCAAATAGTGACGCTATGGGTCATTTTGTCCAACAGTCGTACAACCCTCCCACTATGTTTATGTGGCAGATCATTCAGACAAACTTACATCTGACACTCAGATGATGAAGGCGTTTGTCTACTATCGTTGACGGTGGTGCACTGGTTGAACCAGTAAGTAACTCCTCGAGTAACACCTTACTACGAGTTTTGAACTCTCTCATATAGTCCTCCTCTAGAAATGTAACATTTTTCGATACAAACACATTGTTATCTTTAGCACTATAAAAGAATCCACCCCTAGTCTCATTAGGGTAGCCTACAAATCAGAACACCTGAGAACGTGACTCTAACTTAGTAGTCTTATTCTCCAGCACATAGGTCGGACACCCACATATACGGAAATGTCATAAACTTATTTTACGACCACTCCACAACTCTAAGTGAGTCTTAGAAATAGAATTAGTTGGAACAATATTAAGGATATTTAATACAGTTTTCAATGCATACCCCAGAATGAACTAGATAGTGAGCTATAACTGAACATAGATATTATCATATCTAGTAGGGTCAGATTTCTCCTATCTACAATACCCTTTTATTGTGGTGTTCCAGGTACTGTGAGCTGAGATACTATCATATGCTCAACTAAGAATTCCTCAAAATCTCTATAAAGGTATTCTCCTCTACAATCCAATCGTAGAGTTTTGATTGTCTTACCTAACTGGTTCTCAACCTCAGCACGATACTCTTTGAACTTTTCAAAAATATCTGACTTGTGCTGTATTAGGTAAACATACCCATATCTTGAATAATCATCAATAAATATGACAAAAAGTATTCTTAATCACCTCGGGCTCTTACATTTATCGGTCCGTAAAAGTCCGAATGTATTAGCTCTAGTGGTTGACTGGCTTTTATACCTTTTCCAGTAAAAGGTCTCTTGGTCATTTTTCCTTCTAAACTGGTAAAATTATGAGCTTTAAATGGTTTAAGGTTCCATTCTTTATCAACCTTTCTATCTGGTCAAGGCTTATATGACCAAGTCTAAGATGACACAAATATGTGTCATCGTGAGAAATCTTTTGTTGTTTTGTTTTAGGTTTCTCAACCCTAAATATTTCAGTGTTGAGCAGTGACATATGCTTTAACTATCTTAAAACATATAAACTATTTTCCGAGTTTCATGTGCATATGGTTAATCCATATCTACCAATAATAATTAAATTACTATTAACCGAAATGAAAAAACCATCATCCAAAAGTTTTGACACATAAATTAAATTCCTGCGAAACCCAGGAATAAATAACACATTGTTTAAATTTAAATAACAATTATGTGAAAAATTTAAACTATAAATTCTCAATATTCTTACTGAAATGGCATCCCATGTCCGACCCTCATGGTGTAGTCACCTTCAGCAATGTCCCTACATGTGTCAAGTAGTTACAAAGAAGAACAATCATGGTTAGTGGCTCAAGAATCAACAATCCTTGTAGATTTTTCATCCTCTACTAAGAGAGATTCGATAACAAATAAATCGTATTTACCTATAGGCTTATTCTCTTTTAGCTTGGAAAAGTATTTATGATAGTTAATTTTTCAATGCCCGTCATTGTTGCAGTGGAAACACTTTCACTTGGGCTAGGTATCCTTGGAGCATTTCTTGTTATTCTTGTTATTTATTGGTTTTGCCTTAGCCTTCCCAATTCCTTTCATTTTCATCTTTACAGATTTATAAGAATCAACAACATTTGCCTCATCACTAGGCTTATAAGGATCCACAAGCATGGACTCGTAATTGGTGAGCTTATTTAATAGCTGGGTCAAAGTAAAAGTCAACTTATTCATAACATAGTTGCTTTTAAATTGTAGGAAACTCTTTAGAAGAGTTTCCATAATCATGGCCACCTGGCTTCGCTAGTCAATACGAGCTCCATGGGTTTCGATAGTGTTGAGATAGGTCATCATCCTCAAGACGTCCTCTCGTACTGATGTCCCTTCCTTCATCCTAATAGTCATCGCTGAGACCATGGCCTCATGACGTTGACACTCCAAAGGCTGCCCGAACATGCCCTCTAATGACTCCATCGTCTGAGATGTTGTAGCCATAGGCTAATGCTTTACAGTAAGAACCTCGGACATCCCTACTAGCAAGTAGCAGCGGGCCTTCTTATTAACCGCGACCCATTTCTGTTAGACATAGTGTACAAATTGGCTAGTATTTCTGGCCTGCTCGGGAGGACACTCCTCTGTTAGGACAAATTTTAGGCCTTCACAAACCAAGATAGCGTTCATGTTACTTTTCAACTTAACATAGTTTTCTCCCGTTAATTTATCATTTGAGAGAATGTAATTAATTGGAGAAACCATGGATGGAAAATAAAATAAACATGCATTTAATATTCATTCAACGCATATTAATATTATCAAACATTTTGGCAAAAAATTAAACATGATACATGGACTATGAATAACAAATTATAAACCTAAGAGAATTCATATGCCACAGAAATTTATAATCCTACAAATAAGTATTGCAGTAGGGTAGGTCAAATATTTGCATGATAGATCGAGACAATCTCAATTGATTAATATATACAAGAATAACTCTTATTCCTATATTAACCAACCACCGTTTGATTTGATCATGGAATTTTGATTAACTTTTAATCATTCCTTTGTGAGTGTGACCCGTCGTTTCGGAACCTTTGGACTTAACTAGTGAAGTGTCGCCGTAAGGTAGGTCAGTTCACCATATACATCTAGAGTCCCTACTTCTCAAAATCCAAACTTGATATTGACCCAAAATGGACACCATCCGCAGACCATATTACCGTTCATTCGCAATCGGCTATGGAATTTATGTTCGGGTTTCCATCCTATATCCCAATGGAATTTATGATGCACTTATTAAGTCAATCATATTATAATTTCAAATTTTAAACTATAAAACCAATTAATCCAACAAATCGTTTTCCATTCATACCATATTCTAATTTAATATTTTTTAAATCACATAAATCATTTTTTATGTCTAGAATATATATGCATCCAAAGCATGTTATGGCATGTGAAATGTAAGAGTAGACATCCTAAGCTATATGACATGTTATTCAAACATTTCGAATTAAACATACATACAACATAAAAATTATTTTTCATTGACCGGGCTCTTATTTTTTCCTATACGAATCTAATTAGTACATAAAATTCCCAAGGCATCCCTTGGTCTTCAAATCTCGCTCCAGGGTGGTGTTGGCTCCTTTTGCGATTTCGATGCTCCAAAATGCAACAATTGAATTTTTACATATGAAAATTAAATTGCAACATTTGTAAACAATGGCCTTATGGCCTTACATCCCAAAATAAAAACCAAAATAATAATAAGAGACAGAAAAATTTACGTCCAATGCAAAATCAATTCATCATATGAAATATCAAAATTATTCATCTTATGAATACTATTTGGTGCCTTCTCATTTAAACATGCATATAATTATTTATAACTCATATAAATAAATAAAAATAGTAACTTTAAATAAAAAAATGGAAGGGTTAAGAACACTTTTCAACCTCGCTCTTGATGTCAATTGTAGGAACCACTTTCCTAGCGCAGCTGAAACACGTTAGGCACCCGGGATCAGTCTAGAAAAATTATTCTACCTTCGTCTCATTAAGGTCAAATCTGACCACCTCCACCATTGAAATTTTGCTACTGTTTTGGAAAACATTTCAGCCCCGGAATTTCCCTCGAACAGTCCCCAAACAACAATGGAAATTTGGATTATTTTGGACCCGAAACGCGCCTAGCTTACTGCCCAAATCATCCCCTATTTGGTTCAGTCCCCTCTCAGTTTTAGAAATGATTTTTCTATAAAAATAAGCCCAAAAAATTACCCAAAATACACCTTAATGTTCTCTAAAAATTCTGGATTGAAAATAAATCAAACTGAGCCTCGAAACACTCATCGGGCGTGCGACAGTGAGCATAAAATTGTTCACTACCATGTCATGTATTTGGAAGATGATGATAAAGAATTTGGTTCGACGCTAAATAGCCTTCCGTGCTATATTTCATCATCAACATAAACTAGTGTGGGCTAGACTCACAAAACTAATCCCTAAACACTTTAGAAAATAAAGTCACACAAGGTTTTCTTTATAATTTTTTCTTTTGTTCTTACATTTATTTTTCTTAACACTGGAGAGAGTTTGAAGAATAAGAAATATGGATAGGGTTAGAATGAAAGGCCTAGGCAAAAAATAAAAATAAAATCCTTTCTATACCTAGGTTTATTATTTCCAAAACAAAATAAACCATTCCCTTCAACCACTGACCAAATTCGACTAAGGCATGTTAAAATTGAAAATTTTTTAACATCAACATTTTCCTAGGCGATGGGACATATGGTGCATAATTCTAGGAGTTTCAAAACTTTTGGTGTACTTAGGGAGGTTGTTCCGATGGTTGTGCTTTGTTATCATTCCTCCAATTGAAGTTCAGATGGTTTCTCCAATTAGAATTGTGTGACATGTTCATTTGATTTACAAATTTGACACGTGACTTCTTGAACTGACTTGACATTATCACTCTTCCTTATTTCTATTGCCTCAACATTTTGAGTTAGAGATGCATAATTAGCAGAAAGGTCATGGTATTCCCTAAGGTTAAACATACCTATACCAGATGGCTGTGATTTTATAGACGACTCATAAGTGTTAACTGTGTCTCATTATTGTATTCTCTGATATGTGTTCTAGGTAATCTAGTGCATCTTCGAGAATTTTGTCCCTAAACTCACCATTACACATCATTTCCATTACTTGTCTACCTTGGGGTGTTAAACCCTTGTAGAAGTTGGCGACCAACCTCCATTTTTCAAACCTATGTTGTGGAAAAACATTCAACATCTCTTTAAACCTCTCCCAACATTGTTAAAGTATTTCCCCCCGACTCTTGTATGAAAGTTGTGATTCTCCCCTTAAAGGAGTTTGTCATGTGGGTGTGAAATAATTTTTTTAGAAACTGTTCTTGCAAATCATCCCATGTTCGGATGGATCCTGACCTAAAGTTTTGCAGCCAAATTTTATCTTTATCATTTTAAAAAAAGGGAAAAAAATTTAATCAAATTATATTCATGCTGTAATTTTTGTATGTGCATGTGTTACATACCTCTTCAAATTCCCTCAAGTGATGATAAGGATTTTATGATTCTAGACCGTGGAATATAGGTAATAGTTGGATGACACCTGACTTAAAATTGAAACGTGATGCATCTTGGGGGAAAACAATGCAAGATGGTGATCATGTTCTAATGGGATTCATAAATTGTCTGAGTTTCCTATGATGATTAAAATCTCCATGCTGAGACTCGTTCTTTTCCTTATTAATTAAATTTTCAACTCGGGCATATGGATTTTCATTTTGGTTCTCGGTAATTTTGACTGACAATGAAGGTGATGGAGACTATCTATTTAATCTTCCGCTAGATGATTGAGACCAATGTCTTATGCAACCTAAATTCAGACTATTGCTAAAATTTAAAATTGCAAATGCAATACTTATGAAAAGAAAAAAATAATAAACAAGTTGATCGGCGTAAACACAGGCGTATAACGCAAGCGCACGTATCGTTCAAGTAGTATAAAAAGTATTGATCCCACGAGGACTTAATACCTAAGCTATTAATTTTATGAGGTCAAATGATTCCTAGTATCTAACAAGTTGTTTGATTGATTTGAAATGGTGATGATTCTAAATTTAAAAACAAGTAAATAAATTTGTTCGAAAGTAGGTTTAAGAAAATTCAATATTAAAATTACTATCTAGGGTTGTGATTTCTTCCAATATTATTTTAAAGATGAAGTGGTTATTGTTGGTTTCTATAATTAGTCCCAAAGAAAGATTAAGCCATAGAAATACAACAATAACATACATGCAAAGCTAGAAATATGGCGGAATCATACTTACTAAGCTTTGTGACGAAAATGGTGAAGAAGATCTTTGAGTCTTCAAGGAGGAAGTTTCGGCCAAGCAAGAAGATGGAGAGAAGCTGCGAATCTTCAAGTGTTCCAAGCTCAAGGTTGTTTCCCTATCACCTCTTTTGATCCTTGCTTGTGCTAGCAAAAATGGAGAATGAAAAACAATTTTTCTGCCTTTTGTTGGAAGCTCACGGCGTGAGCAAAGGAAGAAGGAGAGGAGTCTAAGCACTTTTGTTTTCTTTTCCCTTTTGTTACCAAAAACCGTGAGAGAGAGGAAATGAAAAGCAATTAAAAATTAATGATATCAAATACCAAAATCAATTTTTAATCAAAAACCCTTCAAAAACCGTGAAAGGTTTTCCCTCCAAAATGAAACCCATCATTTGCCATCATTACCACACTTTGAGAATAGAGATAATGTATCATCCCTTAAAGGTGACAAGATACATCCATCATCTATTCGTATCAAGTAATGAGATATAGCGATGCGATTTGCGGATACCACTCGATTCAAAATACGAATGTGTCGGCAAACACTTTCGGGCTCGGTTTCGCTAATTCCGAATTAACGAATTTCCGTCGCGACGTGAATTAAATAATTACGCCTTGCGGAATTACTATTCAGTTCGCTAATGAATTAATTCTAAATTAATTCATTTACCCGAATTAAAATCGATTTTAATTCTGCGTCGAAATCTAATTTCGTTTAATAATAATCGAATATATCATTTTACCGATTAATTCCAAATTAATCGATCTCTCTCTCTCTCCTAATAAGGCATTTTATCCAAGATAAAGTTTCTCCGTAATTAATCCAAGATTAATAAAGTTCGAATCAAACATCATAGGTGAATCTTCAGGAAGCGACCCAAGAGATCTCCGATATGTTGGCAGTAAATACGGTCGTTGGATAATCCAAACACGTACGTACCTCGTACTACGTTTTTACCGATTTACAAGACAAGGTTGGCTTCTAGCAAAGCGCCATGCCTACCCAATTCTCCAGAAATATTCTTACTGGAATATTAGATCTATATCAAGCGTAGTATACCGTAGTATCGCGTACATCGATCCAGTATCAACGATCACATGTTAGGCCTGGGGCTGGAAGTGTGTCTGCCCCGTACGAAACATATATCGGACATCAAACAACTAGTCTCTTTAAATCGGACAATCCTGACCTAGTCATATTGTCCCGACGGTTGCAACCTTTTATAGAGTACCAGTTCTGTGTCCTGCGCGATCATCAACTCCATATGTCTGAAGTGATACTTCCATCTTGACATCACACCCAGTACACTACGATTCCTGATAAACCCAGAAGTGGTGAACACAGAACCGGTTAAAGTCCCCAACCACCAAAACAAAGTTTACCGATTGTCGCAAGTACTAGCGATGCAAGTCTCAGGTTAAGACCATATACACCTACCCTGATGCGGCCTCCCATAGACACGCAGACATACTACCAATGGGATTTCCGCGGGGTCTATCCAGAGCGAAGCTGTTTTTCGTACCATCGGTAAAAACACAACCTCCTATCGCACTTGCATAAGTATCCTATACTTAAATATATGAGAACTATGCCGTTGTACCCTCACAACATGCACAAATGCAATACTAGTCTATTCCGCATTATCGATGTCCGATCTCGATAATACTCCGACTAGGGATATTTAATGGTTAAACCTTTATGTATTGATGCTGTCTCATATCATCTCAATACGGAACTAATCATTTGGACTTTTTGCCATTTATATGTCAAAGTAAATAAATTACAAAACGGCAAAAGGCAATTCTATTATTACATAGTTAATTTTGTACAATAATACAATATCATTTACAAAACAGTGACGCTATGGGTCATAATGTCTAACAATCTCCCACTTGGCCTATAGCCAGTCACTCAAGCATCTAATACCTGAACTATGTATATGTCGTTCAAACACATGCGGATAAACAGCCTTTGTCAGCGGATCTGCAATGTTGTTATCTGATGCGACCTTCTCAATCTTTACATCGCCACGATGTATAATTTCCCGAATCAGATGGTAACGCCGAAGAACATTCTTGGATCGTTGATGAGACCTTGGTTCCTTAGCTTGTGCTATAGCCCCGTTATTGTCACAATACAATGGAACGGGCTCAGCTACTAATGGAACTACTCCTAATCTGATTAGGAACTTTCGGATCCAAACTGCCTCCTTTGCTGCTTCCGACGCAGCAATGTACTCCGCTTCAGTTGTTGAATCGGCAACAGTATCTTGCTTGGAAGATTTCCAGCTCACCGCCCCGTTATTCAAACAAAAAATGTACCCGGATTGCGACTTGAAGTCATCCTTGTCGGTTTGGAAACTTGCATCGGCATACCCAGATACCACAAGTTCTCCATCTCCATAAATTAAGAAAGCATCCTTAGTTCGTCTAAGATACTTAAGGATATTCTTAACTGCCATCCAGTGACCTTCACCTGGATCGGCCTGATAGCGACTGCACATGCTCAAAGCATATGACACATCAGGTCGTGTACATATCATGGCATACATGATCGATCCGACTGCCGAGGCGAACGGTATCCGACTCATGTTATCTCTCTCTTCTTGTGTCTTAGGACACATGTTCTTAGATAGAGATATACCACGTAACATTGGCATCAATCCCTTCTTGGATTGATCCATGCTGAATCACTTCAACACTTTGTCAATATATGTACTCTGGGAGAGTCCAAACAGCTTTCTAGATCTATCCCGGTAGATCTTTATTCCCAGAATAAAGGCTGCTTCTCCCAGATCTTTCATGGAGAATTTTAATGAAAGCCAAGCTTCACCGACGTTAGTATGGGAATGTCATTGCCTATAAGCAATACATCGTCGACATAAAGGACAATAAAAGTCAGTGCTCTCCCACTAACCTTCTTGTATACACAAGGGTCATCTTCGTTTCGCACGAAATTATATTCTTTTATGATTTCATCAAAACGCTGATTCCATGATCGTGATGCTTGCTTCAATCCATAAATGGATCGATTTAACTTACAAACCTTGTTTGCAAGTCTAGGTACGACAAAACCGTCAGGCTGTTGCATATAAACATCCTCCAAAAGGTTTCCGTTAAGGAAAGCGGTTTTAACGTCCATCTGCCATATCTCGTAATCGAAATATGCTGCTATTGCAAGCATTATCCGAATGGATTTAATCATGGCAACGGGTGAGAAAGTTTCGTCATAATCAATACCATATTGTTGACGATACCCCTTTGCTACAAGCCTAGCTTTGTACGTTTGTACGTTGCCATCCATGTCGGTCTTCTTCTTGAAGATCCATCTGCATCCAATAGGCTTTACGCCTTCTGGTGCATCAACCAGTGTCCAACCTTGGTTGGCATACATGGAATCCATCTCGGACTTCATGGCATCTTGCCATAAAGTGGAATCAATATCCTGTATTGCTTCCTCATACGTAGACGGTTCATTATCCTCAATAAGATTAATATCCACATGAGGCGAGATCAGGTACCCATACCTCTCAGGTACTGTCCTGACTCTCTACGACCTACGCGGTCCTTGTGTATATGAAGATTGTGGTACAGACTCATCCTGGATGGTCTGTTCATGTTCCGTCGTTGATTCATTGCCAGGAACAGTATCACTACGATTTTCATCAAGTTCTACTACTTTCCTCCCCCACTTACCACTCCATCTAGGAATTCCTTTTCAAGGAAAAATGCATGTAGAGCAACAAATACTTTGTTCTCTTGTGGGTGATAGAAGTAATATCCTTTGGTTTCCTTAGGATATCCCACGAAAAGGCATTTATCTGATTTGGGTTCTAGTTTGGTACCTTCCAAACGTTTAACATATGCCCAGCATCCCCAAATCTTCAGGAAAGAGAAACCTGGTTTCCTCCCTGTCCATATCTCATATGGAGTCTGTTCAACAGACTTTGACGGAACCTTATTCAAAATAAGTACTGCACTGTTTAAAGCGTATCCCCAGAAGGATATAGGTAGCTCTCAGTGCGACTCATCATCGACCTTACCATGTCTAACAGGTACGGTTTCGGTTTCTCCGTTCAGACACACCGTTTAATTGCGGTGTTCCAGGAGGAGTCCACTGTGAAAGAATACCATTTTCTTTCAAGTAATCTTGAAACTCATAACTTAAGTATTCTCCACCACGGTCCGACCGCAATGTTTTAATACTCTTGCCTGTTTGTTTTTCTACTTCGTGTCGAAACTCTTTGAATTTCTCAAAAGTTTCCGACTTGTGTCTCATTAGATACACATAACCATAACGAGATGCATCATCCGTAAAGGTTACGAAGTAATGATATCCACCTCTAGCCTGGCTAGCCATGGGCCCACATACGTCACTATGAACGAGGGCTAACAGTTCTGTGGCACGTTCACATTTACCACTAAAAGGTGATTTAGGCATTTTGCCTAAAAGACAAGATTCGCAGACATCATATGAATTAAGATCAATTCCGTCCAAGTATCCACTCTTCGAAAGTGTGGATATGCGAGTCTTGTTGATGTGTCCTAGACGACAATGCCACATGTAAGCTTCATCTTTTAGATTACTCCTTTTGAGCCTTTTGTTTGTTATTTTTGTTTTAGGAGATTCATTTATATTCAAAATATAAAGGCCATTGTTTGCAACAGCAGTGCAAATTTCTGCATCATTTTTATATAAATAACACCCAGTGTTTCTAAATACAAAAGTGTACCCATGCTGGGTTAACAAAGATACAGATATAATATTCCTAGTCAAACTAGGTATATAATAACAGTTCAAAAGTTTAAGCATATGCCCCGAGGGCAATTCCAAAACAAAAGTCCCTACAGCCAAAACAACAACTGGAGTTCCGTTTCCGACTCGTAGGTCAATCTCCCCTGAAGCCAGCATCCTGCAGATCCTGCAAATAGTACAAATATGAGCAGCACAACCAGAATCAAAAATCCAATTTTTAAAACTAGAAGTAGTCATATTTATCTCAATAACAAACATACCAGAGGCTAGTGCCTTGCCTGCCTTGATATCCTCCTTGTGTCCCTTCCCCATTCGGCAGTCACGTTTCCAGTGACCCTTCTTGCCGCAGTTGAGGCAGACATCTTGAGACTTGTCCCCTTGGCTTCCCAGAAGCTTTTGTCAACTTGCCTTTACCCTTTTTCTTATGTGTCTTCTTCTTCTCACCCCTCCAGTAGCTTTGAGCCTAGCCTTTGGCCTCTGAGAGGTCGATGCAAGTGTGCCTCGCGCTCGCGCTTGCCCCCTTTGTGGAGTTCTTTTTCAGACTCCTTCAAAATGGATAACAACTCTCCAAGAGTGTCATCTGTATCCATCAACTTGTAGTTGATTATGATTTGTTTCCAAGTATCAGGAAGTGACTGCAAGATCATATCTATAGTCAGCTCAGCCTCCAAGACTATTCCCATATTGGCCAACTCATCAATATCGGCGATCATTGAGCCCCGTGGGCCTCAACTGATGCGCCTTCATTCATTCGGGCGCGGAAGAGTTTCTTCACCAACTCATATCTCTCCATCCGCTTATTGGAGCGGTGGAGATCTCGCAGTCTAGCCATCATATTATAAGGATCCAAGTCCCTATTTTGGCGACGAAAGTGCTGAGTCATCGAAGCTAACATAATAGCCTGAGCTGTGTCACAATCACTGCTGTGAGTTTTACATAACTCCAGCTCAAGTGGGTCAGTGGGCTTAGGCGGGAGAGGTGTTTGTATAGTGTACAACATCCTCTCAGCCCCAAGGACTATCCTTAGGTTCATTTCCCAATCAGCGAAGTTTGTGCCCTTAAAGACATTGTCACCCATGATGATGTCTCGGACACTTACCTTGCTTGCCATCTCAACTGCGATAGTCCAACTATCTAGTTAACGATAAAATGGGTACAGTCAAACTGTTATAAAAAAATAACAATGAATTAGTCCAACTAATTTTAATTAATTAAACAAAATAATTTTTGAAAGACACGTAAGGCTAAGTATCTGAATGAAATTGCAAATTCAATACTAGCCTCCCACTATTTTTATCAAGTCTCTAACCCTCTGTTGAGAACTCGGGAAATCCTATTTCCTAGTGGGCTAGGATCCCGTTAAATAACACACAACCTTGACTTTGGCCAACAAGCTGTATGCTATTTAACTAGGTAGATCTCACAGATAAATTGGATCCAATCCAATTCCTAGATCCGGTTAGGTGGACATCCAAGTCCTAAACATATTGCATATGCCAATATATCTATACATTTTCTAACCATATCCTCCGAATCATCTAGGCCTTGGCTTTGGCACAACAAACCTAATGATTCCAGTTAAGCGGGAACCATTGACAAGGATAGTTTCGTAATCAATGTCGTTGGACAAGAAGTGATCTTGACTTTGGCCAACAAATCACAACTTGGACAAGACACCGATGTGGAACAAAACTCTCATGATTCAAGTACATCCTAATTGACAAGGTCTTGACTTTGGCCAACAAACCAATGCCAATTGGATTGAACAAGAATCATTCAATGGAAGGATAATCGCTTAATATAGATTGAGGGATTTTTGCGTAATTGGCAACCAATTTATTATCTTTGTTAGGTCTCATCATCATACACCCTTAAGCATGCTTCTAAAACATCATAAAGTGCATAAAATAAATTAATAGTGATATACAGATGGATATGTAAAACAATTTGTTCCTAGAACAAATCACTCCCTTTCCACTCCCCGCTAGTAATATTCTACTTCTACCCAATTACATAATACAATAAGAGAAACCTCATATACATTGAGGGGAATTAGGTGAGAAGAGAATACAAAGAGATAAAAGAGATAAGGCTGGACACGCAGGTCCAATTTATAAATTCTAATTTACAATAATTTCTAAAATTACCCTTTCCCTTCTAATATCCATCGCTATACACTATTCATTCATCACATATATGTATATTCATTCAAGACATGCTATACAACCAATCTAATCCAATTAATTAGTCTTTGTTTAAGTGATCATCCAATGTTCAATCAACGGTTTGATTTTGGCGAGTCCAACTCGTTTGAGAATAAGTACATAAGGTACGAATTCAAGAATTATATCGAACTACCCGTAAATCCAATTTAAGTCGCATTCAATATAAATTCAATTTATTTAATTCCAAATTAAATGATTACACTTTTAATGTGCTTTTAAAGATTAGATTCTAAATCTTATCAAATTGGGTCTCCAAGCCCAACAAACATCCAATGTGTTTTAATTAAAGTCCAATGGGCTTTCAATTGATTTATAAAGGCTTGGGCTTTGGTCAATGTGGGTCAAACCCAATTACCAAACCCAAATAAGGAATCACCCTTAAGTGCCATAAAATCAATTTCAAGCCCATAAGGCCCAATTAAACATAAAAGTCCATTAATTAAATTTTAATATTCCAAATTTTAAAATTCAATTAATTAAAGTGTAATTGCATGATTAATTCATTAAACCAAATATTTCAAAAACACCAATTTAATTCATTAATCATCAATTGTTCAAAACACTTGTCTAACATTTATTTGAACAATAATCAAGTCCTTTAACATGTCATGTTGTATTCGGCCAAGAGAGATTTTTGCGGTTCGATTTGTTTTTCAATCCAATTGAATCATTAATCTATTATCCGTATTGATTTTAAGTCATCTAATGAACTTGAAAGCAAAAATTCAATTAAGTGAAAAGATCTCCATTTTCGGTCAAGCATCAATTTTAGGGAAAAAATCATCCAATGCATTTTTCTCAAAATTGATCATGTATTACATCAAATATCATACATTTAATCATGCTTGAGTTATCTAATAAACTTGTGCATGAAAAATTCCAAATCAATAAAATGACCTACACATTCGGCCAAGGCATCAATTTTGGGGAAAAATATCCAGTACAATTTTCTCAAAATTGATCATGTAATACATCATATTACAAACATTTAAGCACACACTCAAATCATCCAATGAACTTGTGCATGCAAAAATTCAACTTAATGGAAGTACCTCACATTCGGCTAAAGTAACATTTTGGGGAAAAATCATCCAATGCATTTTTCTCAAAATTGATCATGTATTATACATGTAATCATGCTTAAGTCATCAAATAAGCTTGTGCATGAAAAAATTCAAACCAATGGAAGCACCTCCACATTCGGCCAAGACAACATTTTGGGGGAAAAATCATCCAATGCATTTTTCTTAAAATTGATCATGTAATATATCATATAACATGCATATAAGCATACTTTAGCATCCAATTTCACAAGAACATGCTTCAATCAATTTTCCCCAAATTAACCCTAATATATTTCATGCTTAAACATGGCTCAATGATACCATTGTTGGTTTCTATAATTAGTCCCAAAGAAAGATTAAGCCATAGAAATACAACAATAACATACATGCAAAGCTAGAAATATGGCGGAATCATACTTACTAAGCTTTGTGATGAAAATGGTGAAGAAGATCTTTGAGTCTTCGAGGTGGAAGTTTCGGCCAAGCAAGAAGATGGAGAGAAGCTGCGAATCTTCAAGTGTTCCAAGCTCCAAGGTTGTTTCCCTATCACCTCTTTTGATCCTTGCTTGTGCTAGCAAAAAATGGAGAATGAAAAACAATTTTTCTGCCTTTTGTTGGAAGCTCACGGCGTGAGCAAAGGAAGAAGGAGAGGAGTCTAAGCACTTTTGTTTCTTTTCCCTTTTGTTACCAAAAACCGTGAGAGAGAGGAAATTGAAAAGCAATTAAAAATTATGATATCAAATACCAAAATCAATTTTTAATCAAAAACCCTTCAAAAACCGTGAAAGGTTTTCCCTCCAAAATGAAACCCATCATTTGCCATCATTACCACACTTTGAGAATAGAGATAATGTATCATCCCTTAAAGGTGACTAGATACATCCATCATCTATTCGTATCAAGTAATGAGATATCGCGATGCGATTTGCGGATACCACTCGATTCAAAACGAATGTGTCCGCAAACACTTTCGGGCTCGGTTTCGCTAATTCCGAATTAACGAATTTCCGTCGCGACATGAATTAAATAATTACGCCTTGCGGAATTACTATTCAGTTCGCTAATGAATTAATTCTAAATTAATTCGTTTGCCCGAATTAAAATCCGATTTTATTCCGCGTCGAAATCTAATTTCGTTTAATAATATATCGAATATATCATTTTACCGATTAATTCCAAATTAATCGATCTCTCTCTCTCTCCTAATAAGGCATTTTATCCAAGATAAAGTTTCTCCGTAATTAATCCAAGATTAATAAAGTTCGAATCAAACATCATAGGTGAATCTTCAGGAAGCGACCCAAGAGATCTCCGGATATGTTGGCAGTAAATACGGTCGTTGGATAATCCAAACACGTACGTACCTCGTACTACGTTTTTACCGATTTACAAGACAAGGTTGGCTTCTAGCAAAGTGCCATGCCTACCCAATTCTCCAGATATTCTTACTGGAATATTAGATCTATATCAAGCGTAGTATACCGTAGTATCGCGTACATCGATCCAGTATCGAACGATCACATGTTAGGCCTGGAGCTGGAAGTGTGTCTGCCCCGTACGAAACATATATCGGACATCAAACAACTAGTCTCTTTAAATCGGACAATCCTGACCTAGTCATATTGTCCCGACGGTTGCAACCTTTTATAGAGTACCAGTTCTGTGTCCTGCGCGATCATCAACTCCATATGTCTGAAGTGATACTTCCATCTTGACATCACACCCAGTACACTACGATTCCTGATAAACCCAGAAGTGGTGAACACAGAACCGGTTAAAGTCCCCAACCACCAAAACCAAATTTTACCGATTGTCGCAAGTACTAGCGATGCAAGTCTCAGGTTAAGACCATATACACCTACCCTGATGCGGCCTCCCATAGACACGCAGACATACTACCAATGGGATTCCGCGGGGTCTATCCAGAGCGAAGCTGTTTTTCGTACCATCGGTAAAACACAACCTCCTATCGCACTTGCATAAGTATCCTATACTTAAATATAAGAGAACTATGCCGTTGTGCCCTCACAACATTCACAAATGCAATACTAGTCTATTCTTCATTATCGATGTCCGATCTCGATAATACTCCGACTAGGGATATTTAATGATTAAACCTTTATGTATTGATGCTGTCTCATATCATCTCAATACGGAACTAATCATATGGACTTTTTGCCATTTATATGTCAAAGTAAATAAATTACAAAACGGCAAAAGGCAATTCTATTATTACATAGTTAATTTTGTACAATAATACAATATCATTTACAAAACAGTGACGCTATGGGTCATAATGTCTAACAGTTATTTTATGTTTGTGTAATAAATCAGTTTACTAACCAGGAACACTAAATTATGCGAAAGCCTCTGTCGATGGTCAGACGCAAATACCCAGTTTAACCGAGTTGAACCATATGTCTATGTCAACCAAATTATATGGATTCATAAAGTTTAAGTTCCAATTATGGTTACCCCCACTCGACAGGTATATGTTTATCCTGTAAGGAAATCTATTAAAGGGTTATTTATCCTCAATGAAGATCGTGGGCTATTAAGTCTAAGGCTGAAACCTAAAATCCCTATGTCTAGTTCATTTTAGATTTACCAGATCAATCTTATTAGTGGCCAATTAACAAGACGCATTAGGCTTAAGACTTAATAAGTAAACCTTTAAATTACCCAAACTATAAAATAACCTCTTATAAACCGGTGATATTAAAAGTCATCACAACCCCAGATAACTAATTTAGTTACAACACATAACTAGGGCAAGTAAAAACTTGAAAGTAAAAGACATAAAGTAAAAATGCTGAAAAGTAATTGCGGTAAAGTAAAAGCTGAAAAGTAAATTGCAATAAAATAAAATGTTAAGGTAAAAGGATCAAATTTTACTACTACTAATTTAGATATCTCCCTTAATATAATATATTAACTTGTGATTATTTTACCAACCAGCCATATAGGCGGTAACCTGATTAAGTCAAATTAAGTCCAATCAGCCATAAAGGTGGAACCAAAATAAACCTTCCATATAGGCGGTAAGAAAATTTAATTACCAACTAACCAATCTGGCGGTATCCTTGATTAGTCAGGTTTAAACCAGATTAAAATTAATTACTAACCGACCAATCTGGCGGTATCCTTATTAAGTCAATATTTTAAATAGTGAATATATTATATTTAAGGGAGATTAATCTAAATAGCAATAGTAAAAGAATTACCTTTCACCCTAGCAGGGGGAAGTTACCTCCTCATAGTGAATAGTAAAAACTGTAAAAAGAAAAGAAAGTAAATTACTATTATTACAGAACGTAATTAAAATTAATTACAAAACTAAAATTTAAAAGAAACTAAGAAGATAACTCCCTATTTACATCAGAGAATTCAGAAAGAATGGTACATTTGAAACTGAAACCTTGAGCTCAATTTATAGGCTCGGATAGGCCTCCAGTGTCGCGACTCCAAGGCCTTTGGCGTCGCGACGCCAGCCTCTTTTGACGTGGCATGCTGAGGGCTTGACACGTTACGATTCTGGATAAGGAGATAAGGCGACATGTGCCAAGGTGGCTGAGAGCTCAATTATTATGCTGATGTGGCATGACGTGGCGACACGTGGCGAAATGGAGTGTCGGCACCGTAGGATTGCGACACGTGGCACGCTGTGATTAGTTGATGATGATGTGGCGGTGATGTGGCACTTTGACTCGGTCAATTGGTGATGTGGATGATGACGTGGAGTGACACGTGGCAATGGTGATTGTCGGCACCGTAAGATGATGACACGTTGCACGTCGCACGTTAGCAAATCAGCTGTGATGGTGACACGTGGCACGACGCACGTTAGCAAATTCAAACTTCTCAGATTCTGACTTGTGGACCCGGCGCACGTTAGCATGGACCCGGTACACGTTAGGCGTCGCGACGCCAAAGGCATGCGCGTCGCGACGCGCGAAATGACCAAAATGCCATTTTCGTCCGTTTTCACTGTTTTGGCCCCAAATCACCTCCAGAATGTCCTGAAACTTTATTTTTCTATAAAATAACACTAAACACATCAAAATATTCACAAAACTCTGGAAACTATACAAAATATTAGGTTAAATGAGTGGGAAATAGTGATATAATTACCACTCATCACAAGTGAACGAAAGAAAAAAAAATAAATTACCTAAAAACAAATGTAGTGTTTAAAAATTGAGATACATAAAATACAAATAAAAAAATAATATACAAGGATGTTAAATTATTATTGTATCTACTAAATTCTATTCCCCGGCAACGACGCCAAAAATTTAACACGCTCAAAAGTGGTTCTTTACTCCCAAGTATATGAGTGTCGAAGTAATGAAATAACCCGGTATGTCCAGGGCCGATCCACAGGGAATAAATTTAGTAAAAGAAAATAACAATTAGAGTAAAAAAATGATTGAGTTGTTTGAAGTGATTGAGAATTTTTAAATTAGACTGTAATAATAAAATAAAATATTGGGGTTAGGGGCTCCACTTTTAACATTTCAAATTTAGAAATCTCATTTTTTATAATATTTAAATTGTCATTATTACCCAATTAATTAATTTCAGGGATTAATTATGCCAAAACATATAAAACCAGCCATAAATGCGGTGATAACTTTTATCTATAACAAGTCTAGGTAGGTACTCAATTATGTCAAATAAATAAAACCATCCATGTAGGCAGTAATAAAGTTTGTCAATAATTAATTCATATTCAAATTAAGTATTAATCATGAGATTACAATTTATATATTATAATATAAGTGATATTAATATATATTTTCATTTTAAAAACTTCACCCTTTACCCCCACAAAAAGAAATTATCTACACATAATTTGAATAAAAACACACATAATTTTTATTACTGAAAGAAAAAGAAAATACAAGAAAGCTTTAAATAAATTAAAACACACATGAGCTGAAACTCCAAAAAATTTCAAAGAGATTTGTGGAAATCAGACTGAGGAAAATGAGGTGCAGAGCATCTCGTGATGCAATTGCAAATTCAATTTGGTGGGAGATCATTGTGAAAGATTATGGAAATCCACTTTCGGAGGATTGCCATCATAATAAATATTTTTTTTATTTGACTTAACTAATTATATATAATACACTTTGGATCTTTCATCAATTTCGACCTTGAAAACTTCATAATTATAAAATCTTGTCAACAACAAAGTTGTACATATTTGAGTCTTCTTTCATATGAACTTAGAATCACTTCTAACCGATATCAGAGTAAAGAGTTATAGCCAAAATAAGAAAATTATATAAGGTCGGTATTTCCGAAGTTGTACACTGTTAGAACGCCCTACTAAGTTTATGGCCTCCAAAATCCAAATGTCAAGTCCATTTTTCTACTTATGCATCCAAAGTATTATTTCACCAACATAAAGATAAAAATAACAATAAACATAAATATAATTATTATTTAAAAAATGTGCTAAATTTAGGGGATTAATGATTAAGTGTAAAATGATTTATTTTTCTTTTAATAAATGTACACTTTTAGTGGTCATCACACTCCCCTTAGGAACACTCACGGCCTTAGCCTTAGTCTTAATTTCCTTACTAGGTTCGGTTACACTCCCCTCACGTGTTTTCTCTAAGGCCGTGTTTGCACTCTCTTTTTCTCTATCTCTCTTAAGTTGCAACTTGATTTGATCCTATTGGGCTTGCCCCGGTGTAAGTGAGTATAAGGTAATAGGTTTTCCTTTATGCTGAAAGGAATACTTATTCTTAAATCCATCGTGTATAACCATCCTATCAAACTGCCACGGCTTTCCTAAATGAATGTGTCCTACATGCATGGGTATAACATCACACAATACATCATCAGTATAAGGCCCATTGGTAAAGCTCAATAATACTTGCCTAGTCACCCGCACTTCTCCACCGTCATTCAACCATTGCAACTTATATGGCTTGGGATGCTTCAAGCAATCTAATCCCAACCTCTCAACTAAAGTTATACTTGCGACATTAGCACAACTGTCCCCATCAATGATCACACTACATCTTTTGGCCACTCATGATTCCTCTTTTGGTTGGTGATAATCTGATCCCACCAAATCATCGAATAATTAGTGAATTCCATGACTGCTATATTGATCTTCTTCTCATCAGAATAATGATGACAATTGAAAATGAAATCGATTTTCTTCTCCCACTCCAAATATTATTCTCGATCATTCTTGCCCCGAAAGTTTGGTATCTTGATCTTGATACTGTTCAAATCACTGTCAATTTAACCATGTCTACCATAACCTCTCCTATCATAATCCTCACATTTGTCATCAAATCCTATATGTCTATCAAACCTCACATCTCTTCTATCATGCATGCGCTCTTGCCTGTGATTCCTGAGCTTATACATCTCTTCCTTATCAATAGAGTCTTCCAAATATGATGGAAACCCGGACAAAAATTCCATGATTAAATGTTAATCAAAATTCCTTGATCAAATTAAACGGTGGTTGGTTAATATGTGAATAAGAGTTATTCCTGTATATATTAATCAATTGAGATTGTCTCGATCTATCATGAAAATATTTGACCTACCCTACATCATCACTTATTTGTAGGATGATAGATTTTCGTGACATAGTAATTCTCTTAGGTTTCTAATTCATTATTCATGGTTCATGCATGATGTTTAATTTTATGCGAAAATTATTTGATAATATTAATATGTGATGAATGAATATTAAATGCATGTTTATTTTATTTTTCAACCATGGTTTCTCCAATTATTTACATTCTCTATAATGATAAATTAATGGGAGAAAACTATGTTAAATGGAAAAGTAATATGAACGCTATCATGGTCTGCGAAGACCTAAAGTTTGTCCTGACGATGGAGTGTCCTCCCGAGCCAGCCAGAACTGCTACCCAAGCTGCACACAATGCCTACCAAAAATGGGTCACGACTAATGAGAAAGCCTGCTGCTATCGGCTAGTAGGGATGTCCGAGGTTCTTGTTTCAAAGATTGAGCCTATAGCTACAACATCTCAGATGATGGAGTCATTACAAGGCATGTTCGGGCAGCCTTCGGAATGTTAACATCATGAGGCCTTGCCTCCCACTATTTTCGGCGAGCTTCTAACCCTCTGTTGAGTACTCGGGAAACCTTGTTTCCTAGTGGGCTAGGATCCCGTTAAATGTCACACAATCTTGACTTTGGCCAACAACTTGTATGATAATTAACTAGGTAGATCTCTAAGATCAATTGGATCACATCCAATTCCTAGATCCAGTAGTGGGACATCCAAGTCCGAAACATATATCTTATATATGCCAATATATCCAATATATTGCCTAACCTTTTTCCTCTGAATCAACTAAGCCTTGGCTTTGGCACAACAAAATTAGTGATCCCAGTTAAGCGTGACCCATTGACCTTGGAAAGCTTCGTAATCAATGTTGATGAACAAGAAGTGGTCTTGACTTTGACCAACAAACCACAACTTGGACAAGACACCAATATAGAACAAAGCCTTCGTGATTCAAACACATCATCGATGGACAAAGGTCTTGATTTTGGCAAACAAACCAATGCCAATCTTGGATCTTGAGTAAGAATCACTCAATGGAAGGAAAAACACTTAATATTTTGTGAGGGTTTTACGCGTGCAAATTGGCAACTAATTTATTATCTTTGTTAAGGTCTCATCATCATACACCCTTAAACATGCATTTTAAACACATAATAAGGCGCATATAAATAAAATAATAATGATATACGGATGGATACTTTACACATTGATCCTAGATCAAATCTCTCACTTTCCTCTCTCCTGCTAGCACAAGTATATCTTCTACCCGTTACATAACACTTCTAATGAAACCTCATTTACATTGAGGAGAATAGGTGAGAAGAGAAATACAAAGAGCAAAAAGAGGTAATATGATGGACACGCATGTCCAATTAATAAATTCTAAATTTATTACAACAATTTCCAAAATTGCCCCACCCATCTAATATCCATCCGATATACATTATTCATGCATCGCAACCATGTATTCACACAAGCATGTTATCAATCAATCTAATCCGATTAATTAATCGGATAATTAATGATCATCCAATGTTCAAACAACGATTTGATTTTGTGCGAGTCAAACTCATTTTGCGAATAAGTACTCAAAGTACGAATTCTTGAATTAAATTAAACTACAACATTAAATCCAATTTAATATGTATTTAATACTAATTCACTATTTAATTCCAAATTAAATACTACACTTTATTTGACGAACCTTTACGACTTAAATTCCAAATTTAATCGTTACGGGTCTCAAAGCCCAATTAACATCCAATGTTTATTTAATTAAAGTCCAATGGGCTTTTAATTAATTTCTTTAAGGCGTGGAATTTTGGTCAACTTGGGTCAAACCCAATAACCAAAGCCCAATCAAGGAATAACCCCATAAGCCTAGAAATCAATTTAGGCCTATTAGGCCCAATTAAAACATTAAGGTCCATTAGTCATAATTGGACATTATGGATGTGGTTTTGGGCCCAATTGGATCCAACCAATTTGCCTAAACCCATCTTGGTACAACCAAGCCCAATAAGCCCAATAACAACTTTACAAGCCCAAATCCAATTTAAGCCCAATTAATTAAACTATAAAATTCCAAATTTCATATTTAATTAACCAAAGTGTAATTCCATAATTAATCACCCAAATCAATATTTCCAAAACATCAATTAGCCTAATTAATCATGCTTATCTACATTAAAACATGTCCAACACATTTTAACAAAAATCAAACCCATTTCATGGTATATATGTCTCGGCAATAAAGGGAATTTTATGTCCAATTCGAATTCAATCAAATTAAATCCAATTCAACATTAAATCAATATTCCAACATGATTCCAACTCATCCAATGAATCAAAAATTAAAAAATCCAAGACATTAGGGCAAGTAGTGTATTCGGCCAAGCCTCACTTTTTGGGGAAAATTGTTCCAAACCAATTTTCATGAAATTGATCCAATCAAACTTCAATTAAACTACAGTTAAGCATACTTAATCATCCACTTTCATCAAATCATGCCCAAACACATTTTACCCAATTTTAACCCTATATCAAGTTTCATGCTTTTAACCTCGCTCTGATACCGTTGTTGGGAAATCTCTAAGTCCCGAGGATCGATTATTAGAGAGAAACATAAGTGCGAATATATCAAGGAAGTTGCGGAATACTTACATTGAACGGTTGAGCGATGCGACGAACAAAAACTCCAAGATTCCTCCAAGGTGGCTCACAGTTTTTGCTGCTGTTTTGTCCTCCATGGATTCGGCAATGGTGGGATCTCTCAAGCTCCAAGCTTTGGTTGATTCCATGTTCACGTGTGCGGTTTCCCTATCACATTCGTAAGACTCCATTGTGTGCTAGCACTCTTGATTTTTGCCACAAAAATCATCACATTTCTTCTCCATGGCTCACGGTTTTTAACCAGAAAAACAGAAGAAGAACAGCCCACTTTGGGCGTGAATGGGAGAGAAGAAGAAGTGCGAGAGAGATTCAAGTTTTGTGTGTTAGGTTGTTACAAAAATTAGTAAATGATTTTCTAAAAATCAAATAAATAAATTGCTTTCCAAAAGTCAATCCATAAATGCCTTCAACCACCACATCAACTATTCACATCACTCAATCAATCAAGTGATAAGTTGTTACATTACTCAAAGTGACTAATGATTTGTCACTTGATACGACTAACGATTTGACGCTTGATGTGACTTGCGAGCCGCACTTAAGTTCGCAATGCGAGTGTGCTTGCAAACACTCCCGGGCTCGGGTTCGCTAATTCCAAATTAACGAATTTTCCATTACGACGTAATTAAATAATTATGCCTAGCAAAATCACTATTCACATCGCTAACTAATTAATTCTAAATTAACTCGTTCGCCCGAATTAAATTCTAAATTTAATTCCGCGTCGAAATCCAATTTCGTATAATATATCGAATATATTATTTTATCGTTTAATTCCAAATTAATCATTTTCTCTCTTTAATTAATATTTTATCCCAAATAAAATATCTCCGTAATTAATCCCAGATTAATTTTCTCTCTCATTTAATTAATCCCAGATTAATAAAGTGCGAGTCATACATCATCGGTGAATCTTCGGGAAACGACCCATGAGATCCCCAGACATGTTGGCAGTAAATCCGGTTGTCGGACTTTCCGAACACGTAAGTACCTAGTACTACATTTTTACCGATTTACAAGACAAGGTTGGCTTCTAGCAAAGCGCCATGCCTACCCAATTCTCCAGAAATATCCTTACATGAATATGTGATCTATATCAGGCATAGTATACGTAGTATTGCGTATTTCGATCCAATATCGGATGTCACACAGTAGGCCTGGGGCTGGAAATGTGTCTGCCTATTACGAAGCACATATCGGATCTCTGGAAACTACTCTTTATAATCGGATAAACATGACATAGTCATTTTATCCCGATAGCTACAACATATAAGAGAACGAGTTTCGTATCCTACGTGACCATCATCTCCACTATGACTGGAGTGATACTTCAGTCTCGACATCACACCCAACACACTACGATTCTCAATATACCCAGCAGAGGCGTACACAGAACCTGTTAAAGCCTTGGACGACCTAAAACCAAAGTATATTGATTGTCGCAAGTATTAGCGGTGCAAGTCTCATGTTAAGACCAAATACACCTACCATGATTTCGGACTTCCATAGACACATAGTCATACTACCAATGGAATTCCGAGGGGTCTATCCAGAGCGAAGCTATTTCCCGTACCATCGGTAAAACACAACCTCCTACTACACTTGCATGAGTATCCTATACCCAAATATATGAGAACTATGACGTTATGCCCTCACAATGCACACAAGTGTAATACTAGTCTTTTATGCACTATCGATGTCCAATCTCGATAATACTCTGACTTGGGATATTTAATGATTAAACCTTCGTGGATTGATACTGTCTCATATCATCTCAATCCTGGAACTAATCATAAGGAACTCCTATCTTTTATATATCTTGGTGATCTAATCACAAATGATAAGAGAGCAATATCCTTTGTCACATAGTTAATTTGTACAACAACACAATGATCTGTACAAATAGTGACGCTATGGGTCATAACTGTCCAACAATAAGTGCCTAATTATGGGTTATCCTAAGGAAACCAAAGTATAGTACTTATACATCTCACTAGAGAACAATGTAATTGTTGCTCACCATGTGGTTTTCCTAAGAGGAATACCTATATGCAGTGGTAAGTGGGAGGAAAGTAAAACTCGATGAAAAATCGGAGTAATACTATTCCAGGCACCGAGTTCTTAATGGAACATAAATAGGTCATCAAAGATGAAACTATACCAATAATCTTCGAATACACAAGAACCACGTAAGTCCGAGAGAGTCAGAAAACAACCTGGGAGGTATGGGTTTCTGATCTCACCTCATAATGATGTCAATCTTATTGAGGAATATGAACTGACTACGTATGAGGAAGAGATACAAGGTATCGACTCCCTATTATGGCAAAGTGCCATGAATTCCAAAATGGATTCCATGTATACCAACCTAGTTTGGATACTAGTTATTGTACTGCAAGGCATTGTGCCTACTGGTACTATATAAGTCTTCAAGGAAGACATACATGGATGGCAATATACCAACGTACTAAGCTAGGCTTTTAGAGAAAAATGTATCGTTATCAACTCGATTACGACGAAACCTTTTACATGTTGCCATTGTTAAATCCATTTGGATAATGCTTGATGATGATGCATGTTTCATTTATGAAATATGACAGCTGAACGTCAAAATCTCTTTCCTTAACGGAAACCTTTCGGAGGATGTTTACAACATCCTAACGGTTTTTTCGTACCCAAAACTAGCTAACAAGGTTTGCAGGTTATTCGATCCATGTATGGATTGAAGCAAGCATTGCGTTCTTGGAACTATCGTTTTGATGTAATCATAATGGTGTATGATTTAATTCAAAATGAAAATGATTCTTGTGTATATAAGGAGGTTAGTGGGAGCACACTGAAAGTGACTGTCCTAAATAATGATAATATATCATTTCTTGGAAATGATATTCCCATAATACAATTGGTGAAAGCTTGGCTTTCATGAAAATTCTCCGTAGGAATAAGGAATAAGGATCTACTGGGATAGATCTAAAGGTTGTTAGCACTCTTCGAGAACTCGTATATTGAAATAAATGTACGCGACCTGGTGTCTCATACGCTTTGAGCATATGGAGTCACAATCAGGCCAATCCAAGTGATAGTCACTGGATTGATGTTAAGAACATCCTTTCAGTACCTTAGAGGAACTAAGGATGCTTTCTTATACTATGGAGAAGGAGAACTTGAAGTGACTGGGTTCACTAATGCAAGTTTCCAAACCGATAAAAACGACTATAAGTCGTAACAACGGTACTATATAGTTTGAATAACGGAACAGTGAGCTTGAAATCTTCCAAGCAAGATACTGTTACCGAATAAACAACAAAAGCAGATTATCGATGCAGCTGAGAAAGCAATAGAAGCCTTTTGGATCGATAATAATCTAATTAAATTAGATATAGTTCTGTTAGCAGCTAAGCTAGGCTACAGCGCAGGCTAAAGAATTTAGGGTCTCATCAACGATCCAGATATATACTTCATATATTCATCTGATTCGTTCGGATCATACATCGTGACGATGTGATGATCCAATAAATCGCATCAGATGATAATCATGCAAATCCGCTGACGAAATCCTTTCCTCAGCAGAAGTTTGAGCGAACCATACATAGTTCGGGTGTAGGACACTTGAGTGACCGGCTATAGGCCAAGTGGGAGATTGTTGGACAATTATGACCCATAGTGTCACTATTTGTACAGATCATGGTGTTGTTGTACAAATTAACTATGTGACAAAGGAAATTACTCTTTTATCATTTGTGATTAGATCACCAAGATGTATAAATGATAGAAGGTCCATATGATTAGTTCCTGGATTGACATGATATGAGACAGTATCAATCCACGAAGGTTTAATCATTAAATATCCCTAGTCAGAGTATTATCGAGATTGGACATCGATAATGCGTAAAAGACTAGTATTACATTTGTACGCGTTGTGAGGGCATAACGACATAGTTCTCATATATTTGGGTATATGATACTCATGCAAGTGTAATAGGAGGTTGTGTTTACCGATGGTACGGAAACAGTTTCGCTCTGGATAGACCCCTCAGAATTCCATTGGTAGTATGACTATGTGTCTATGGAAATCCGAATTAGGGTAGCTGTATTTGGTCTTTACTTAAGACTTGCACTGCTAATACTTGCGACAATCAATATACTTTGGTTTTGGTCGTCCAGGGCTTTAACCGGTTCTTTGTACGCCCTTCTGGGTATATTGAGAATCGCAGTGTATTGGGTGTGATGTCGAGATGGAAGTATCACTCCAGTCATAGTGGAGGTGATGATCACGTAGGATACAGAACTTATTCTCTTATATGCTACAACTATCGGTATATTATGACTAGGTCATTTTATCTGATTATAGAGACTAGTTACCAAAGATCCGATATGTGCTTCGTACGGGGCAGACATATTTCCAGCCCCAGGCCTTGCACGTGACATCTGATACTGGATCGTAATACGCAATATTACGTATACTACGCCTGATATAGATCACATATTCCTGTAAGGATATTTTTGGAGAATTGGGTAGGCATGGCGTTTTGCTAGAAGCCAACCTTTTCTTGTAAATCAGTACAAACGTAGTATTAGGTACTTACGTGTTTGGATAGTCCGACGACCAGATTTACTGCCAACATATCCGAGGATCTCATGGGTAACTTCCCGAAGATTCACCGATGACGTATGACTCACACTTTATTAATCTGGGATTAATTAGATGAGAGAGAAAATTTATCTGGGATTAATTACGGAGATATTTTATCCGGGATAAAATATTTATTAAAAAGAGAGAACGAATAATTTGGAATTAATCGATAAAATAATATATTCGATATATTATACGAAATTGGATTTCGACGCGGAATTAAAATTAGATTTTAATTCGAGCGAACGAGTTAATTTAGAATTAATTCGTTAGCGATGTGAATAGTGATTTTGCTAGGTATAATTATTTAATTACGTCGCAACGGAAAGTTCGTTAATTTTGAATTAGCGAACCCGAGCCCGGGAGTGTTTGCGGGCGGATTCGCATTTCGAATTCGAGTGCGGCCCACAAGTCACATCAAGCGTCAAATCACTTGTCACTTTGATTGATGTGACATCTTGTCACTTAATTGAGTGAAAAGTGATGATTGTTGTTGGAAGAGTGTTTGACACTCAAGTTAGACTTTTGAAAGACATTTACCATATTTATTTATTTGGTATTTGACTTTTGATTTGTGTATTAGATATACAAAACAATTAACACAACTCTCATTCACTCTCTCCCTACATCATTCGGCCAAAAGGCCTTCTTCTCATTCTCTCCCATTTCGGCCTAGGGCCATTTATTTTCATCTTGAAATTCTTGGCTTGGCCGAGAATCATAAGAAGCAATATGATGATTTTGTTGCAAAATCAAGAGTGCTAGCACACTTTAGAGTCTTGCGAAGGTGATAGGGAACCGCACATGTGAGCATGGAATTTCAACACAAAGCTTGGAGCTTGGTGGATCATCCATGACCGAAAATGGAACAAAATGGAAGCAAAAAATCTGCACTACCGTGAGTTTCCAAGGAGGACATAAAAAGTTTTTGATCTTCGTCGCATCGCCTCTACCGCTCAATGTAAGTATTCCGCAACTTCCTTGTTGTATTCACATGTATGTTTCTTGCTTGAACCGATCCCGGTTAGACCGTAGGAACCCAACAATGGTATCAGAGCGAAGTTGAGCATGAATGGAGGAGTCTTTAGTTCAAGTAAGTCTTTTTCTTTCTTTATTTTAATTAGAGTTCTTATGATAGTTAGCATGTTTAGGTTTATGTTCTTTGCATGTTTTATGAGTTTTATGCTTAGAATACATAGTAACATGCCCAGGTGTTAGACATTATGACCCATAGCGTCACTGTTTTGTAAATGATATTGTATTATTGTACAAAATCAACTATGTGATAATGAAATTACCTTTGCCGTTTTGTAAAATTATTTACTTTGATATATTAATGGCAAAAGTCCATATGATTAGTTCCGTATTGAGATGATATGAGACAGTATCAATATAAAAGGTTTAATCATAAATATCCCTAGTCGGAGTATTATCGAGATCGGACATCGATAATGCGGAATAGACTAGTATTGCACTTGTGCGAGTTGTGATGGCACAACGGCATAGTTCTCATATATTTAAGTATTGGATACTTATGCAAGTGCGATAGGAGGTTGTGTTTTACCGATGGTATGGAAAACAGTTTCGCTCTGGACAGACCCCGCGGAATCCCATTGGTAGTATGTCTGCGTGTCTATGGGAGGCCGCAT
Source organism: Zanthoxylum bungeanum (assembly GCA_019454045.1). Taxonomy (NCBI): domain Eukaryota; kingdom Viridiplantae; phylum Streptophyta; class Magnoliopsida; order Sapindales; family Rutaceae; genus Zanthoxylum; species Zanthoxylum bungeanum. The sequence goes on from SKCR01035492.1 coordinate 76,629, forward strand.
CAGGGTAGGTGTATATGGTCTTAACCTGAGACTTGCATCGCTAGTACTTGCGACAATCGGTAAACTTTGGTTTTGGTGGTTCGGGGCTTTAACTGGTTCTGTGTACGCCTTCTCTGGGTTTATCGAGAATCGTAGTGTACTGGATGTGATGTCAAGATGGAAGTATCACTTCAGACATATGGAGATGATGATCACGCAGGATACAGAACTAGTACTCTATAAAAGGTTGCAACCATCGGGACAATATGACCAGGTCAGGATTGTCCGATTTAAAGAGACTAGTTGTTTGATGTCCGATATATGTTTCGTACGGGGCAGACACATTTCCAGCCCCAGGCCTAACATGTGATCGTCCGATACTGGATCGATGTACGCGATACTACGGTATACACTACGCTTGATAAAGATCTAATATTCCAGTAAGAATATTTCTGGAGAATTGGGTAGGCATGGCGCTTTGCTAGAAGCCAACCTTGTCTTGTAAATCGGTAAAAACGTAGTACGAGGTACGTACGTGTTTGGATTATCCAACAACCGTATTTACTGCCAACATATCCGGAGATCTCTTGGGTCGCTTCCTGAAGATTCACCTATGATGTTTGATTCGAACTTTGTTAATCTTGGATTAACTACGGAGAAACTTTATCTTGGATAAAATACCTTATTAGGAGAGAGAGAACGATTAATTTGGAATTAATCGATAAAATAATATATTCGATATATTATTAAACGAAATTAGATTTCGACGCGGAGTTAAAATCGGATTTTAATTCGGGCAAACGAATTAATTTAGAATTAATTCGTTAGCGATCTGAATAGTAATTCCGCTAGGCGTAATTATTTAATTCTCGTCGCGACGGAAATTCGTTAATTCGGAATTAGCGAAATTGAGCCCGAAAGTTTTTGCGGACACATTCGTATTTTGAAACGAGTGGGACCCGCAAATCACACATCGCGAAGTCTCATTACTTGACACGACTAGTTGATGGATGTATCTAGTCACCTTTATGGGATGATACATTGTCTCTATTCTCAATGTAAGTAGGTGAGGCCATTTAATGAATTTTGGAGGGAAAACCTTTCACGGTTTTTGAAGGGTTTTTTAATAAAAAATTCATTTGGAAAATGATATCTTATCATTGCTTTTTCTTTTTCTTTCTCACGGTTTTTGAAACAAATAAAAGAAAAAAGAAAAATTGAAAAGGCACTCTCCTCTTCTTCTCCTTGCTCACGCCGTGAGCTTCAAACAAGGGCAGAAAATTGTTTTCATCTTCTTCTCCATTTTTGCTAGCACAATGAGGATCAAAGGAGGTGATAGGGAAACAACCTTGGAGCTTGGAATACTAGAAGATTTAAAGCTTCTCTCACTCTTGCTCTTGGCCGACAAACTTCCACCTTGAAGACTCAAGGATTCTCTTCATCATTTTCGTCACAAGCTTTGTAAGTATGATTCCGCCATGCTTCAAGCTTTGCATGTATAAATGTGTATTTCTTTGGCTTATACTTTCTTTGGGACTAATTATAGAAACCAACAATGAATCATGGAGCCATGTTTAAGCATGAAATACATTAGGGTTATTTGGGGAAAAATTGATTTGAAGCATGTTCTTTTTGTGAAATTTGATGATAACATGCTTATATGTTTGATATATGATATAATACATGATCAATTTTGAGAAAAATGCATTGGATGATTTTTCCCCAAAAGGTTGTCTTGGCCGAATGTGGAGGTGCTTCCACTGGTTTTGGAATTTTTCATGCACAAGTTTATTAGATGACTTAAGCATGATTATATGTATGATATATGATGTAATACATTGATCAATTTTAGAGCAAAATGCATTGGATGATTTTTCCCCAAAATGGTTGTCTTGGCGAATGTGGAGGTGCTTCTACTGTTTGGGAATTTTCATGCACAAGTTTATTAGATGACTTAAGCATGATTATATGTATGATATATGATGTATACATTATCAATTTTGAGAAAAAATGCATTGGATAATTTTTCCCCAAATTGTTGCTTGACCGAAAATGGAAGTCCTTGCACTGAATTGGAATTTTTTGTGTACAAGTTCATTTGATGACTTAAAAATAAACGGGTAATAGATTAGTGATTCAATTGGATTGAAAAACAAATGAACGCAAAAATCCCTCTTGGCCGAATACAACATGACATGTTAAAGGACTTGATTTTTGTTCAAATAAATGTTGGACATGTGTTTGAACAAGTGATGATTAATAAATTAAATTGGTGTTTTTTGAAATATTTTGGTTTAATGAATTAATCATGGATTTACACTTTAATTAATTGAATTTTAAAATTTGGAATATTAAAATTTTAATTAAATGGGCTTTAATTTTAATTGGGCCTTATGGGCTTGAAATGATTTTATGGCAGTTAAGGGTGATTCCTTATTTGGGCTTGGTAATTGGGTTTGACCCACATTGACCAAAGCCCAAGCCTTGATAAATCATTGAAAGCCCATCGGACTTTAATTAAACAAACATTGGATGTTTTTGGGCTTGGAGACCCAAATTAGAATTAGATTTAGAATCTAAGTCCTTTAAAAGCACATTAAAAGTGTAAACATTTAATTTGGAATTAAATAAATTGAATATAGTATTGAATACGACTTAAATTGGATTTAACGAGTAGTTCGATATAATTCATGAATCGTACCTTATGTACTTATTCAAACGAGTTGGACTCGCGGCAATATCAAACCATTGTTTGAACATTGGATGATCACTTAAACAAAGACTAATTAATTGGATTTGATTGGTTGTATAGCATGTCTTGAATTGATATATATGTATGTAAAGTTGATAATGAATAGTGTATATCGGATGGATATTAGAAGGGAAAGGGTAATTTTAGAAATGATTGTAATTTAGAATTATAAATTGGACCTGCGTGGCCCAGCCTTATCTCTTTTATCTCTTTGTATTCTCTCTCAACTAATTCCTCTCAATGTATATGAGGTTTCTCTTATTGTATTATGTAATTGGGTAGAAGTAGAAATTGCTAGCGGGGGAGAGGAAAGGGAGTGATTTGTTCTAGGAACAAGTTGTTTTATATATCCATCCGTATATCACTATTAATTTACTTTGCGCACTTTATGATGTGTTTTAGAAGCATGCTTAAGGGTGTATGATGATGAGACCTAATAAAGATAATAAATTAGTTGCCAATTACGCAAAAATCCCTCAATTTATATTAAGCGATTATCCTTCCATTGAATGATTCTTGTTCAAGATCCAAATTGGCATTGGTTTGTTGGCCAAAGTCAAGACCTTTTGTCAATTGAGGATGTACTTGAATCATGAGAGTTTTGTTCCACATCGGTGTCTTGTCCAAGTTGTGATTTATTGGCCAAAGTCAAGATCACTTCTTGTCCAACGACATTGATTACGAAACTTTCCTTGTCATGGGTCCCCCTTAACTGGAAACATTAGGTTTGTTGTGCCAAAGCCAATGCCTAGATGATTCGGAGGATATGTTTAGGAAATGTATTAGATACATTGGCATAAGTAAATATACATATGTTTTGGACTTTGGATGTCCCCTAACCAGATCTAGGAATTGGTTGGATCCAATTGATCTTTGAGATCTACCTAGTTAAATAGCATACAATTTGTTGGCCAAATTCAAGATTGTGTGTTTTTAACGGATCCTAGCCACTAGGAAAATAGGATTTCCCGAGTTCTCTACAGAGGGTTAGAGACTTGATAAAAATAGTAGGAGGCAAGTATTGAATTTGCAATTTCGTTCAGATACTTAGCCTTATGCGTCTTTCAATTCATTTCGTCTATTTATTAAAATTAGTTGGACTAATACATTGTTATTTTTTTGTGACAGTTTGACTGTACCCATTTTATCGTTAACTAGATAGTTGGACTATCGTAGTTGAGATGGCAAGCAAGGGAAATGTCCGAGACATCATCATGGGTGACAATGTCTTCAAGGGCACAAACTTCGCTGATTGGGAAATGAACATAAGGATAGTCTTTGGGGCTGAGAGGATGCTGTCTACTATACAGATACCTCTCCCGCCTAAGCCCACTGACCCACTTGAGCTGGAGTTATGGAAAACTCCACAGCGATGATTGTGACACTGCTCAGGCTGTTATGTTAGCTTCGATGACTCAGCACTTCGTCGCCATAATAAGGACTTGGATCCTTATAACATGATGGCTAGACTGAGAATCTCTCCACCGCACAAACAAGCGGATGGAAAGGTCGAGTTGGTGAAGAAACTCTTTCCGCGCCCGAATGACTGAAGGCGCATCAGTTGAGGCCCATGGGGCTCAAATGATCGCCGATATGAGATGTTTCCAATATGGGAATAGTCTTGGAGGCTGAGCTGACCGTAGATTTGATCTTACAGTCACTTCCTGATGATCTTGGAAACAAATCATAATCAACTACAAGTTGATGGACACGGATGACTCTCTTGGAGAGCTGTTATCCATCTTGAAGGAGTCTGAAAAGAACTCCAAAAAGGGGGCAAGCACGAGGCACACTATGCATCGACCTCTCAGAGGCCAAGGGCTGGGCCCAAAGCTACTGGAGGGGTGAGGAAAAGAAACATAAGAAAAATGGTAAAGGCAAGTTGACAAAAGCTTTTGGGAAGCCAAGGGACAAGTCTCAAGAAGTCTGCCTCAACTGCGGCAAGAAGGGTCACTGGAAACGTGACTGCCGAATGGGCAAGGACACAATGGAGGATATCAAGGCAGGCAAGGCACTAGCACTGGTATGTTTGTTATGAGATATAATATGACTACTTCTAGTTTTAAAAATTGGATTTTTTGATTCTGGTTGTGCTGCTCATATAGGTTTACTGATTTGCAGATCTGCAGAATAGCAGGATGCTGGCTTCAGGGGAGATTGATCTACGAGTCGGAAACGGAACTCCAGTTGCTGTTTGGCTGTAGGG